>JACXGK010010879.1:0-17095 GCA_016801125.1 Novumbra hubbsi
CGGTGATTTCAATTGTTTATTTAGAATGCTGGTTCAAGTTTGAATTCAGCCATAAATCAAGCATTGTTTTTGGACCTTTATTAAGTTGAAACTGAAGGGAAAATCAATGTAAATATTATTGGGTAAACAACGTCCTGGACAGTATAGAATATTGCACATATTAACTGAAGTGGTATGGCTGTGGATGTATATCTTAGAAAATGTAATTGGATATTATTATCAGATATTATCAGATGAGAATTTTTAGACAGGATAATGATCTCCATTGAAAATCACTTTGAAAATGGCTCCATGGACCACTAAAATTCTATTTTAATAACAACTAATTACCACACTCTGCAATTAGCCTTTCATTTCCTCCACCAAGGACATAACTCAGTGCCTTTCAGCCACCATCAATCAGGCATGGATCAATCTGGTTTCACTGGTGACAGAGGAATGAAGTGGAGGAAAGAGTGGAAGTTTAAAAGCCTGTGTACTGCAGACAGGTATTAATTGAAGCAGTACTTGTCTTTTCTTCACTCTTCTTTGTATTAATAGTCATTGCATATCACACAAGTACCTTTTAAAAAAATTAGGCACTCTGCGTCTCAATGTCACTTCCAGTTTTTTCACCTTCAGAGTGGTATCAGTAGAAGGTAATGCAACTAGGGGAAAGGACCATCTGGCCAAGGCTAAGGAGGGAGTCAGCAGCCATGACTCAGGCCAAGTGACCCTGTCAGGACACTGGCCTGGAGGTGTTGCGATGGCACTAATCACATAACGCTCAGGCACCCGATATCTAACCCACAGGCAAGTCCATTACTTTAGCCAGGCTGCTGGTGCTTAGCATCAATCCATGGGGCTTGCAGTATTTGTTTTACTGGAACATCTCGTAACAAGCATAACAAGCGGTGGTAGTCTAGAGTTCTTGAAAAGTAAGTAAATAATTAAATGTCTACTTTTCATGGAATTCAAAATGCGGGCAGTTACATTAAATACATCTCTGATGGCAACAGTGGTTTGATACACTGTGCAATGGCTTAAAATTACTTTATAGCACCTCATCATTTATACAATTAATTTCTCATATCTCATTGGCTGGCTTGCCTGGTGTTGCTTTTTAGTAAGCCAAATAAATGTCCAAAACGGTTGTGACTTTGACAGAATGTCTAAGCAGAATTTTTTTTGGAAACGTTGAATCCTGAACAACGCTAAATGTTTTGTGGTAAGTACAAAAGTCCCACATAGCTATTGTAGGTCAAGGTAATGTGCGCTAAAGCCTTGGTAGTGCATTAATTCTGCTTCAGACCAATGCATACTACTAATTAAAATATTTCCAATTTAGTTTTTTACTACAAATAGAAAGCAAATGTAATTAAGTGATCCACATCTGGACTCCAATCTCCATGTACATATGGTTTACAAAAGAATCCTATTCTCTCGAGATGAAAAGCTGAGAATGACATTTCCCTCACACGTTACCCTCGAAGGGAAACTCAGGCACCCCTTCCCCCTGAAGAACACGGCGCATCCAGCCCCTGCCAAATCATTTATTTGCGCAAACAATTTACTGTTTTCCTTCAGACCCACTCATCTTGAACGATCCCAGAGACTCCCTGAAGGAAACAGTGTAGCTGAAGCGGAGCGTCGCATTCCATGGAGTGTGCCCTAATGACAGATGGTATTTTCTCGGGCGCTGGCAATGACAACCTCGTTCTGGAACTTGACCTAATTTAAAAAATAACCCCATAATGAAATAAGTCGCAACTAACCTTTGTCTCCCCCCGTTGCATGTGGGTGAAAGCATAATTGCCACACATAGTCACTGGTGTGTGGATGGTGGAGGAAGGAGCATATCGGATGTTAGCTGCATATCAGAGTAAGGCCCACTCATCTTCTTCAGCAAGCGGACACAATGATAAATACACTCTTAAAACTTCAATAGGGAACTCACTCCAAGAAAATAAAGGGAAGAGCAGTCATCAAATGGAGAAAAGATGCAAAGGGTCAGTGAACATTGCAGCGCCATACTGTGCACACTGAGCAACATCATTATACTGTAGGACTAAAGAATATCATACCAGAACACATGCTGAACTAACAAAGTTCCAAGACCATACATGCTAGTTGCGACTCACTGGTACTCTCCGCAGCAAACAGCATCCCAGCCTTCCTTTCCATTTACCACTTCAACATTTCCAGAGAGATCCTAAGGGGCTGCTCCTCGTCCGTAAAGATGGCCCAATCTCACTCGCCAATTAGTGCATGTGACAAGGTCATTTACATATCTCTGCCAGATTATAGAACAACGGCGGCCATTTCGCCTTAAAAAGTCATTAACTTCACAGCGGATGCAATTACCCAAGCCTCAATCTGACGGTGGCCTTTGACAGTGTGTCTGCCAGCGTCATGATGGCCTGAGCTTTCTCCGCCTGGGAAGCTAATCGACCCAGCAGTTTGGGATTGTTCCTGTGGTACTCACAACTCCAGATTGCACTTACAGCATTCACTGCCTTCTGAGCGATAAATGCTCAGCATAGCATTCAAGTGTTTACAGGAGGCCCCTAGAGAAAGCGGTTTGCATGAGTGTTTATCTTAAACACAGGACTAGCGCAGTCATTTAAAAAGAAAAAACGAACACATTGATGGATACAATGAGGAAATTAGGCAATGATGAAACTAATGATCTGTCATCTGTGTTCCGACGGCTTCCTGTGTCTTCTGCCTTTATTTACAATTCTGGAAATACAACTGACCAAAATAGTAAATAAAGTATGAACAAGAGGTTTGAGGCCATGAATACGTAATAGGAAATAACATACGGAATGAATATTTAGGACAGCTATTGTAACATAACTGGTGCTCTCACGCAATGAGGCACTCGGTTGTGGCGGGTTCTCCGGGTACCCTCGCGCTCGAGTCCAACACGGTGATAACCCCCCCCCCCCCAAGGCAACAGCGTCAGGGCACGCTGACAACTTCAAACGAATCCAAGTCAATTATGAGAGTGGAGGTTTTTCATGATACCTGGGATTGTGTCCTTCCGTCTGTCACCTTAGGACATTCATGTCTGCACCACCGCCATGTGGATGGCGTACCGACATTAACCAGCTAGCACACCTCCACATCTGGAGGGTTCATGCAATCCGACCATGGCAGAACATGTCCGACCTGACCTCTCCGATACTCAGTGATCAGTGAAGAATTGTATGGAGCAAAACAAACAACAACAGCCCTGCAACCTAATGATTTGACTCCTTGACAGGTAATCAAGTAAACCGCATTGTAACCAGTTCCAATGAGGTTTTCAAGGATAATTGTACATCCATCATGATTTTACATTTAATACCACTACTTTTTTCCATCTCGTAAGGCTTGTATTGAGTTGCATTTCAGTTCTATTTCACCAGCAATCCAAATTGAATCACCTGAGTCTCTGTCATCAGTCAACCTCATTCAGTAAGATAAAAATATGACAATATGCTGAAAAAGTGTATTCAGTGACACAGCACCCAGTTCATTAGTATCTCAATTCCTCCTCGGCAAAACAAATAAACAGTGTTTGAGATATTAAATGAATTGGTAAACTGGCTGTGGGCTATTGTGCATGGAGAGCTTTGCTGCTGTCATAGTGGCAAAGTGATTTATATGCACTGTAAATGAAGAAGAATTACAATACCATGATTTGAATGCATGGTTAGCCAAAGAGCTTGTTGTGCTCATAGCAATCTCATTTTTCGACACTGGTACTTTTCAAAAGGTTGGCTTTGATTGTATGAGCAAATGTATAGTTTAATTCTGGATACATTTTTGGGGCTGTATTTTTGTGTGGGAGAGGCCTTAAGCTTTTTGCTTTCAACACCCTGTCATCCGCGTGGTTCTATCTGTCAGAATCTAGATATGACTCAGCGGAGAGGAACACTGTTTTGAATCATGAGGTTATAAATGAATAATGCAAAGCCGCATGTAAAATCTGCTGCTTGCAATTAACTGGATTATAATGGATTTGATTACTTATAATTGGGGAAATTAAATTATATCGGCACTGCAACACTCATTGGATGTTGTATTGTGACTGGAATAATAGCTTCCCATTTCAGTTCATAAACACTTTGTGCAACAAATGCATATCTTCAGCAATGTAATATGTTTGCTCTGTTATGTATCATACGTGTAATGCTACTTTAGTGGTCCCTTGGCACGAATAAAACAATGACGCTGTCATTTGAAAGACAAACGTCGATATAAAAATACAATTTGAAGCGACTTCATTAGGCTGTGTCTGTGGTGTGGAGGCTGTCGAATGAGTCAGACCACCAGGTTCTCCGAAGGCCAAAGATGTCCTTCCTCCAATCAACAGAAAAAAACAGCTACAGGCTGCCTACCTTCATCTTCCTCAAAACACCCCCATGACAGATGACATTGACAACCAGACATGTTGTGTATCACCACCAGCCCGGCCGGGCCGTAATGGGACCACTTGGACCGCAATCAGTGGCTCTGCTCGGCAGTGACATGACGGCGGTTTTGCATCCGTGCATCTTTTCTCTTCTGGGGAAATGAGTTCCCGGGGGCCTTGAGGGACACAGGTGTCAAGCAGGACACTTACAATGAGTAATGGAGGAACAAGACCATAAATGCCTTGACTGACCTTTATACAGTATATTCATACACAAGGCGCATACAAAAAAGTGAAACGCACGTTCGCGTTAATTGCTCCCAGGTAGACCGTGTTTGGGCCTGAGCAGGAAGGGGAAACCAGCAGTAAGTGGCAGAGGATAAATAAAAATGAAAAAGTTGTGGGATCAGTGTTGAATCAAGAGGCAAGTGACCCAGAAAGCACAAGAAGAGCACTAATCTTCCCCCACACCTGCCCTGGTTTCTCTGTGTGTGGAGTGTGTACGGGCTTGGTTGTCTTTCCCTAAATGCCTACTCATATTTGTTTAACTCTTAGGATCCATAGAGGAGGTTATCTGTAGCTTTACTACATTCTGAGCACACCAGAGAGTGTATGCAAACTGTTGCAGGGAAAACAATGTGGGTTGTTATCGTATTATATTGAACTGAACTGCCACAAACAACATTCAAAATAGCAACAGTGCAATACAGTAGCTGCAAAAACACATGTTTTCAGTCGATTTCAGAGATGAGGTTGAGGTCTATCATCACCACACAGATTGATATCCCATGACCCACTTCTAATTGCCTGGCTTGTGTGGCAGTCAGTCCTGTTGACAGTATAAATCATACACGGACTGAGATCTGTGCTTGATTGATGGAGCCATCAGTTGCACTAACAGTCCAGTCTGCTGTTGACCACCTCTGCCCTTGCCTTGTCATGTAGTATATAATGTAGCCAGTTTGCTCTCTGCTAATTGGCTCTTTCTAGTACATAAATCACCTAAAAAAATCTGTAGTTTCACCAAGTACACGATTCCCTCTAAGGCCTAACTAACGCTGTTCAGAATGAGCAGAACCTCCTCATTAGTAAAGGAGATAAATCCTCCACAGATCCTCTACTGTGGTAACTTGAGCTGCGGCTGGACACTTTGTTGAGGGTCTATTCACAGGAGAGTGATGGAATATGGATGTAGAAACGCTGATTGAGCGGACATAATTGAGGTGAGGGAATATTATTGATAACAAACAAGAGTGATCCTCAAACAAACAAGGAAAAACAATCAATAATCAATTGCTTACAAAGGCAACATAGTAGTGATTGTAGTCTGCACACTAAGTGGACAATAAAATATAGTGCTGTAGATATTTTATGCAAAAAATTTAACAATTATTGGAACCCCAGCGTTTAAACCCTGTTTACAAAATAATTTGGTTGTTATGTAAAATGTAAACAAAAACAGAATACAATGATAAGCAAATCATTCAAACCCTACCCTAAATAGAAAATAATACGAAGACAACATATCAAACGTTGACAAATATACCCCCACGATTGTGTTTGCAGCAACACGTTTCAACAAGTTAGGACAGGGGTAAAAACCTACTGAAAAGGTTCTGTCATGCTAATTAACTTAACCTGGTGGAAAAACATACAATTAATTATGTCAATTGGCAACAAGTCAGCAACATGATTGGATATTAAAAGATCTTGCCAGGTCTGTCAGAAGTGAAGAAGTGGAGGGGTTTACCACTCTGTGAAAGACAAATTCTGCAACAAATTAAGGATAACGCAACTCAACCCTGGGACTCAACATAAAATTGCAAAGCGTTTGGGGATCTCATCATCTACGGTACATACTATCTTTAAAATATTCAGAGAATCTGGAGAAATCTCTGTAGGCAAGGGACAAGGCCAAAAACCAATACGGCACTTCATTAAAAACAAACTCAAAATGTAATGGAAATTACCGCATGGGCCCAGGAACACTTCCAAAAACCACACTATAAAACATACTATTTTATGTGCATTTTCTAAAAACTTTTTGTTTTTGTAATCAAAAGTTGAGCATTTAATTCCAATAATAATTTTCTTTCAACCATAAAAATGTTTTTTAATTTTAATGACATTTTAGTGTTCTGCATTCCAATTTTTTGAGCTAGTGGATTATTTTCTTTTGAATAATTGCATTGGCAATCTGCACTGAGGTGTCACCAACTATCTGGTGAGCTACAAAGGACTGAAAGGAAGAACATCAAATTCAAAATAGGCATGGAAACAAGGTTTTACATTTTAAGTAGACTAGACTTGAAAATATAACAGGGCTGATTCCATTTCAATGTGTGATGATGAGGTGGGAAAACACAGCAAGACAATGGCGGTTTCAGCTACTGGCGCCATGGGCAGCTCAGGGGCAGGTTCTCGCTAGCACGAAGCACCCGCACAAAACAAGTGTTAACGGTAACATTTGTGTGATCGGTTTTCTGTCACTTGTTTGCGCGTCACGTATGTGATATCATGTCACCGTGTGGACTGTGGGTCCACTGACCTTGACGGAGAAGGCACCCTGACTCTGGTTGGTTGGCTAAGCAAATTACTGCCTTGGTAGGTCTCCCACTAAGAGGTACGAGATGGGAAGTTATCCATATTAGAAGACTGAGGAAGGGGGAGCGGGGGAATCTTTTAAATTGTGCTCCTCTAACTTTGTACAGGGTAGCACGGTGCCGGTAGGTGGTGGTATTTTGGGGAGCCCTTTTATTTTGAAGCACACTTTGGTCACTTTGGACATTACGCGCATCTGTTTGCACTCTGTAATGTGTGTGTGTTTATGTGTCCTTTGTTTCTGTCACCGGGTGTTGCTCATTGTGGATATTCTAGTTTAATGAAGTCCCATCACGGTTTGGTATTTGTTTTGTTTTATTTTGGCTGCTTGTTTTAGCACCTTTGATTCATCGTGTTAAGTTTGTGTTTTTTTTGTTTGTTTGTCAAATAAATACACGGATGATACACTACACCTCGAAAATGTCTGCAAATGGTTCCTACACTTACCATGCCTGTGACAATAACACTGATGTTAGCCAATGTTGTTTTCTATGCTAATACACATAAGTCAACTATATTCAGCTTTTTGTTCAGCTAGCATACGTAACATTAGATGTAATTCCACATGGTTTTATCATGACAATGTGTGTAGCCTGCAGCAAAAGGATTACAACCTAACTAGCACATTATTGATTTGGTTTTACATGAATTATGGTAACGTCATAAAGGTTTTCTCTGATTTCTCAGTAAGTGGAATTTCCAATGCAGTACGTTAACTTAGAAGATATTGATATTATGCTTCTGTGATATATTTACTCTTTTGGGGAGTTGTATGTCTAGAATTACCCAAGGAGTTGTATGGTTAACTCAGTTCCTATTCTGAACCTTTCACAAATGGTTCACAATCACATGTATTTAATTGTGCAACAAATTAGTCAGACATGTATAGGGTATTACTATGCAGATACAGGGGCACTTCTGAAAGATTTTGGAGCACTCTTGGACCCTGGCCAGGATGAGGAGACATCTAGGCTTTGTGCGATATCGTTTTTTAATCAACATTTCTTTAATTGTCCAATTGTGATCCTTGGATTACGGCTGGATGTCGGCGCTGATCATAAGGTCCCAATTCAATCTGATTCTGATTTAATTTGGATATAGTTATACTTACAATGCCAATTATCTGAGAATATTTGACAAAATATCAATCATTAAAAATGAAAAGTATCTCATGTATACAATACCACAAGGCTCTGACTTTTGCTACAATAAACATCAGTGCATGTCTTTAAATAATGTGTATATCATCACAATCAATAACAGGCATTACTCAATGAACATTGTATTCAATTCAGTTATAAATATGTCTTTACAATACTGTTGACTTGTTTTATGATATTTTTGCGAAAGGAAAACAAAACAGCCGGCTGGCAGCAACACTTTGCAGCCAGACGTTTTAAATGAGTCTTTCAAGTGAACAATAAAAGTGAAATAGTCAGTTGTGAGCAATTATCAGTCTTAAAAATGTATTTATAATTCTGATGACTTGATCTATTTTTGTCTGCAAATGTTAACAGATGTTGTTCGGAGCAATTAGCTTGAGGAAAGCGTATGAAACCAATGATGTAGTAGACAAACCATTGGACAGAACGATACAGTTTATTGATCACAGAAAAGAAAAAGAATGAATCTTAGCAAACTACACATCACTAGTTACAGCAGACCTGCTGAGATTGTCGAAGTACAGCTTTAGTAAGGAGGTGAGAAATGCTAAATGCCTGTACTGAGAGATTACAACCACAATGCTCTGCCAACGAATCTGCTTCTGTCTGGAGGGGCCTGCAGTTTGCCTACAGAGTCAACAGGTCTGTAGACGATGCAATTAACATGGCCCTCCACTTTATACTACAGCACCTGGACTACTGAGGAACCTATGCCAGGATCCTGTTTGTGGACTTCAGCTCTGCCTTTAATACAATCATTCCAGCGCTGATGCAGGACAAGCTTTCCCCTCTGCTCTTCTCCCTGTACACCAACTGCTGCTCCTCCAGTCATCAATCCGTCAATCCTGCCTACAGGTGGGAAGTTGACCACCTGGTGAACTGGTGCAGACAGAACAATTTGGAGCCCAACGCTCTGAAGACAGTGGAGAGGGTTGTGGATTTTAGGAAGAACCCAGCCCCACCCACCCCCATCACCCTGTGTGACTTCCCAGTCACTATTGCAGAGTCCTTCCGCTTCCCGGGCATCATGATCATTGCTCAAGTGGGAGCAAAACATCACCTCCATTACCAAAAAAAGCACAGCTTTTTCAAAAGAAAGAAAATCCAACATCCTTGTTTATATTAAATATTAAGCTCATTAAATAGGTATCATATTTTTAAAGCTTTTATCCGACCTATTTCACTTCAATTAGCCCAGTGTCTCTGAAACAAGATTGGCCAAGCTTTCACAAGTACAACACAAATCAGCTCAGTCATGAGTAAACACAATGGCAATTCTCATTGCTTCAGTAATATTAACCATTGCTTTGTACCACCAAAACTACTTGCAGTGAGTGGAAGGAGACAAAACCTTCACTTGACTATTGAATCAGAAATAATGTTTTGTGGTGCATGGTAATCACATTTAACTGGTGTGCACCATCTTGTCAAGAATGTAAAATAATGTTTTATGTTTTTAGTAGTTAAGTAAAGAACTAGATCCTTGGTTGGGTGCAATATGCTCTAGTTTGACAATAACAAAATCATGCTGAAATACTCAGATTTTTAGGAATAAAAATAAAAATAACGTATACAAGAAAATGAACAAACAATATTTCTGAAAGGTAGTCGCTCTGTATAAGAGTGTCTGCTAACTTAGTCCAATCAAAAAATTTACAGTTTAGTACGTGTTGTTAGAAGACAGCACGTTGTCATTAGCAGCATTGTCAAAAAAGTAAAAAGGATAATAGCACAGTAATGAAGTGGAATTAGATTCACTAGAAATGAATAAATAATGTCATTTCAGATGAAAACATCTGAAATGTCTGTGCAGAATTCCGGATCCCAGTCTATGGATAGCTTCCAATGGGCTCATCATAAAGTCGAGACACAGACGCTTCTGAAAGGTGCTTGATAAAGATAAGGCTGTGCAATATATGATTATCTGGCTTAGTGCCATACTCGGGAATATGTGTCCTTAAGAACTTTCTTATTTGCAGGTATCTGAAAATATGTGTGCATTTTTATTACATACTTTGAAATGCATCTCAGTGTATGAGTCACTGATAGAGATGAGTCCCTTTTCCTTTCACTGAGTCTCATATACACTGGGTATGTTACAAAAGACCTCATCTAGTAGCAAATCTTAAGATGGTGGTAAATGACAGGGCTACCTTCATAAGTGGCTTTTTCCAGAAGATTCTTTTAAGGATCGAAGAGAGCGTGATACAGCAAGCATGTACAATTAGAAGGCATTTAATTTTGTCTGATCATGGGTAAACAATTCCTCCAGAAACATGTTGTATTCTGGCTGCACAGTAATAGCCCAATATTATTGAAAATAAGTCAAAACTCATTAATAACTTGCTTTCTTTATAATAAGCAGACACTTCAAAAGACAATTTAGTAGTTGAGATATTTTGTCAGGGAATCAATGAGACGTACCTTCGCACTAAGCTCTAGAAAGTGCATATCTAGCTTGATAGCAGCAAGCGGGTCAGGCAATCATTTTACTGTATAGCCCTGATTGGGGCTGTCAATCATGCCCAGTGTGGATTGTTATTTCCCTGAAGCAGGGATGTCACTAGACCCAGGCTTTCAGTTTTTAGATTAATTGCTGTTTAATTTACGTATTCAACAATTTAAATATTGATATTTTGATTTAATACTGGGTGAATATTCCAACTATACCTGCCATGAAATTACATAATATAAAGAATTTGCACAAAAGCATTTGCAAACATTTTGTGTAATGGCCTTACCTGTATCTAAAAGAAATGTTTTCTTTCATTTTGTATACGTATTTGACCATGTTTCTATTTCCTTGCTTTGTCATGACAAAGGTCATGCCTGTTAAAGGCTCCTCAAAAGTTGACGGCCATATAGAAAGGTTTCCTTCAATCTTCACAAGTGCCCAGTTCCTGACAATGAAAGCCATATGCTTAGCAGTAGGGGAGGTGCCACTTGAGTAAAAAAGGTTCCTAGGTGGATTGCCTTAAGTAAAGGCTTGCTTATATTGTGGAATGCTTGGATTTTATTGTCACATGAACTCTTTGACAAGTCTTGGCCATAAAAGCCTAGCTCTCTACAAGGTGCCATTGGACTCTTAGAAACCTCTCAGAACAATTTCTGTTTTCTTGTGGTGTCACATTCTGTGTAACAACCCTGTTGTTTCATGCACATGTTTTGGTTTCAGACTGTGTGCTTTGTAAAAAGTTATTTTCAAATATATTTGATTTATTATTTGGCAAACCACAATAACACACTTAAATGGAAGATTAGTATATCAGTTTGTTCAGGATTGTGATTATTCTTATGTTATCAAAACTGCATCACATACATACTAAACAGGGTTCCTGCCCCATTGTAAAGTATAAATAAGTTGTTTACCGTCCATCATCCAACTTTTACAATGGCAAGGTTGATGTGTCAACTGGCATGGGTCTTCTTCCAAAAAAACATCAGTACAGAAAATAAGACGGGGGAAGTAATGCCAGAATCTCAAAGTGCTAAAATAAACATATGCTGTAAATCTGTAATATTCCCCTATATAACAGCTCAATATGAGTTCCCATTATTTGTATGAATTTGTAATAAATACATCCAATCCGCCCCCCACAATCTATTTCTTATTTTAAAGAATGAATGAATGTACACGTCCACCAACTATCAAGAATTGAACCCTCGCATTTCGTGAAGCTTGGACCCTGCCACTGGACGTAATGTGATACACAAGTAGTGTAACAGCAGGCATGTTATATGTTATGTTATATGTATATCCTGCTGCTCCCAATTCTACCGGTCGGCCACCCCAAGCACCTGTACAATGACTATGTGGGGAGGGCTGGGAACAGCGATGTCACCTGCCCCGCCTCACAGTTATTATCTCAAACATTGGCCGGACTGTGTGGCGTCTCCGGTTCAGCACCCGTTTACAAAGGTGATAATAAAGAGACAGTTGACCGCTTTTTCTATTTGACAACAAGCCTCAGGGCCCGAGTTCTGTGTCCGCTTCCCCCTCAGGGTATAGTTAAGCGACTTCTTTGGTTACTGGCGTTACCAGTACGACTGAGGTTTCCTTTCGCGTTCGCCCCTGTAGTTGAGGGTGTGTATCATCCTGAGATTGTTTGTTCTCGTTCTCTCTTCTGTGAGTGTAAACGAGTACAAGCGATTACTTGCTGGCCAGCGTGTTAGTCCTTGCAGGGATGTTATAGACATAACTCTCTCGGGTTTCCGTCTGTTTTTCAACACATGGAGAACTGCCCTGAGCAGTTGCCGTTTCTGCAGTTGGTTTTGATAACCTAGTGGGTCGTGTCCACCTCTACCGCTTCGCTCAGTCTTACCAAGCCGCCCTTCACTTGTACCTTCAAGTCGCGATCAGACTCGTTGCCAGGACAACAATTTTGAGCGGGCTGCAGTGTGTCGTTACCTATGTAACGCGCTGGCGCCTAAGGTAAAGCGGACTAGCCAAGCGCTACTAGACCTCATTGACTGCGCCGTCTAACCACCCTCACGTGATTTATGATGGCGCAAATGGGAGACTCTGGTTTGTGTCCTGAAATGAGGCTCTTTTTTAAACAAAAAGGAGACCTCTGTAATCCCATCAACTTTTTACGTGTCATTGCCTTTGATTCCTTTTCCAAGATCCCCCCCCCCCCATGGGCCAGACCGCCCTTGAGCGGAGGCCCGGCGGGCATGTTGGAGACGGTCATTCAAGATCACCGGACAATTGTTTACGTAACACCACAGCAAAACTCTCCTCAGGATATGTGGCGTAGCTCTGCTGCTCTCTTCATTTTACGGTCTAGGTCCAACAAACAGGACCTAGTTTTCTGGGGCGACGTCACTCAGGTCCGCGCCAGGAATATCCCTTCCCCACACCGGACGTTACACATTAGAAATCTCACATTGAACAACATTTCTCTGTAACAGAGGCTCAATATGAAAAGAAATATTACTGTTATTACAGTAAGATGCAAACAAAATAGGTATTGTTTCATTCATGTTACATTTGTAAAGCATAACCTAAACGTTGTTGCGAATGAGAATGTTTCCATTAAGATATCTGCAGTAAAGTGGTCTGTAAGAGACCATTAAACCCTGCTTTTATTCATTTACCCCTCGACCCCGACCAAAACAAAACCACCCTCTTGTTTACGAGACTTGTTGTGTTTGAAAAATTATATTTCAAAACTTCCATATTTGGGTTACTATAGCATCATACATTTACTTAGTTCCAAATCATTCATCCTTTAGTCTGAATAACTAAGAAAACATCTGACAAACAGAATACAATTTATTGAATTTTGTGACAGATGTATGGACAGAATTGTAGTTGCCTCAGGATAACTGCAGAAAAGTGACTTGTGGGACTACAGAAAGGTGTCACGGGTGTGGTATTTGTAGGAACCAAATGCATACATTTTAACTAATAAGTGAATTTATTTACAAAAACAGAAGAACTTGAACTGTAAACGGAGTAAATTAAAGATGAGGAAACAAGCAGCTAAAACACATAAGCCCAAACACCAAACATAACAGTACTTACTTAAACAAGAGTATCCACAATGAGCACTACCCGGTGACAGGAACAAACACGCACACAAATTACAGAGTGCAAACAGGTGCGTAATGTCCGAAGTGACCAAAGTGTGCTTCAAAATAAAAGTGCTCCCAAAATACCACCACCAACCGGCACCGTGCTACCCTGTACGTTACAGGAGGTGACTTGTGGGACTACAGAAAGGTGACAAGTGGGACGAAAAAACTTTGGGTACCGGATAACCGACATAATACCTACATGGCATTGTGTCACAATACAATATCAATCTATGATACCATGTTAGAATAATAACACATAATGTTGAACAACTCTGGTTTAGTTCATTATTTTATTATGAAGCAAAATAAAAGAACATCTCTGTCAGGCAAAAGAAAGGAACATGACATATTTTCCTTTTCTTGTCAGGTAGATTCGATTTTCCATGCATTACTTACGCATTTCTCTTCAATATGATAAACATCAAGCTGTTTAAAATAGCCTGACCCAAGCATGTGCTACTTTAGTTCAATTCGCATTGTTACTATATTAATTTTATCTCTTAATAATTGGTTGAAGTCAGTGACATTTATTTTCAGTAGACACTTCTTTAGAGTATAAGTCTGCTGAAATGCATCCCAAATGGCACTCTATGCTCTATGTGGAGCATTTCTGGGCCCATGTTAAAGAAGGGCATTTGGCAATAAGATGGCATTTGGGAAGAGTCCTGGTACTTTGGTTCGGTTCTCTCATTAGTAGGTCTGCTCAGGTACCTCTGTGAGAAGGAGAGACAGAGAACATCCAGCATTGATTACTTCTCCAGCTGGGCAAAGTTATCACTTGAAAAGTATTAGGCAGACTTAATTGCATTCTGCTCACAGCTTTACATCTTTAAGTGACCCCCTTCTGAGACATACTACGGCAAGGACTGGATGTCCTTCCTTTATCAATGATGGCTTTTATTACAGAATCATCCAACTTACAATATGTTCCCAAAGATACTCGACAACGTAATGAAAAATACTCTGGATGAAAATCATATATCTTGTGTGACATTTCTACAATTTGATGATAATATAGATAACTTTGAACCCCCCAAAAAACAATTTCCATTATATAACAAGGTCACTATTAACACATTTATTAAAAATATTTAAGCGTTTTATTAGTGTGTTGTAACTAAGAAAATGTATCCATAGCATTCAACTCATGCTACATCAAATCATTTTTCTTCTTCCCAATGAGGCTCTTCACATTGTGATCAGTGATGTATGTAGACAACCACAGGGTTGAATGCTCAGGTTAAATTGTACATGAAAAATACTTTAGTTGAGTATAATATAAAAACACTTCGGTGCAACACATGAACAGCCCGCATCCCAGAAAAATAAAGTTGGTAATATTGGGGTATAATGTACACACGAATAAGCCATGTATGAATGATATGCAGTGAGCGTAAGTGAAAACCATTCTATGTATATAAATCACAGTAGGAATTTGATAGGAAAGTGTTTTGTAACTTTATTCCCGACCAAATCAAACATTAAACACAATTATCCTTTAATTAATATGTAACCTGAACATAAACGTTGTCCCTGCAATGAAGATTGCCTATAGTTATAACATAGTTATAACATTGGAGTTAGGTGTAAAAGGGCAGTTTAATTACATTCCGAAATAACACAAAAACAGACACTAATCCCAGTGTGTGGTCGGGAAACAATGAATACAACACAAAACAAATGACAAACAATGCAGCCTCGATAACTAGATAAACAGAGGAGAAGATAAAGGGAACGTAATTAGCGGACTGATAGGATCCAGGTGTCACGGTGGCTGTCAGGTTTAGAAGGTTTCAAGAACCAGTGGTTTGTAGGCTCGCAATATCAAGCAGTTGAACCTCTTGCAGTTGGAATGAATAAATGCATAAAAAACATTACAAATATGACTGAAAAACACAAACAGCCTTACCACACATCTTCAAACAAGTACTGTGTTTAATTAAGTTATTCAAAACAGGTCTTTATACTGTACAAGCTAAGCAATGATGACTCCATATCCTCCATGTCAGCAGGGACCCTCATTATACATGGCCATCCACCACAGATGATAAAAAATCGGTCCCCACGACCAGAGACAGGGGAATGAACTAAAAGTCTTTAATTACACCGTGGATATTAATCACAATGAGATATGAAGTTCCTTTCTTGCCCTTCTTAATATTCATCATGGACTGACCACGAACAGCCTGTTTCTAGTCTACCCTGAAGGTCTATTATGTATGGTGCCTGTCTCTTGAGACAGGGCCCCCCCCAGAACCATTTTGGTTTACTCCGTATACAGAGGTTTGAGCATGCACCCACGTTGCACTTATAAAGGCTGTTTTATACAGAGGAGGGAAACAGTTACAAATATGCTTTAGATAACAATACAGTCTCTTTTCTCTTTTGGCCACACTTTCTAATTCCTTCACTTTGTCCTCAAATGGAGCATATTGTACACAACAGTGTGCTTTGAAATGCAATATTATTGGCTTTGGGAATTCTTTAGTTAAGACATTGATGGTGCTTTGTACTGGGAAATATTATTGTGTAAATGCAGGAGCTTTATCAGCAAACTTCCTTAACATCTCAGAAATTGTGAGCCAACGACTTTCAATCAATCAATCAAGTTAATTTATATAGCACAATTCATACATAGATGCAATTCAATGTGCTTTACAAGACAAGACATTAAAAGCGAAATAAAAAGAGATATTAAAAAACATTAAAAGAGAAATAAAATGTTATAACTAACAGTCTATCTACAACTTGTCCTCTATTCGCCAGTCCACACATTCACTCAGTAACCATCCAATGAAATCAGGTCTCGTTCTTACTTACATTCACTTTTTGTACGAGTACGCTTTTACAAACCGACTCCACAATTAACCTCTTACATCTTCCCACATTTCGGTCACAATTTTAACAGATTGATTAAAACAGAAATGGATCAATTTAACATGTAAAAAAAAATGGCTTTAAAGGAAAATTAAGAAGGATTTAAAAAAAGTAATGAAAATTAAAAAGTCTGGTATAGGGTTTCCATGTTGCTTTTAAAGTATCTATTAAAGCGATTGGGCACATTTTGTGTTCAAGCCCTCAGTCATAGGCACCTGAAAACGAGTGTTTTTAACCCAGACTTGAAAATGGATAGGTTTGGGGCATGTCTAAGATCTTCTGGTAGCTTGTTACAGTTGTGTGCCGCGTAGCTACTAAATGCCGCTTTGCCATGTTTAGTTTGGACTCTGGGCTCTACTAGCTTTCAGTGCAAAACTTGTTTTTGAAATCCCTTCCAATATTGCATAATAGGAGCTGTTTAATTAAAAGGCATGTTTATTAAGTGAGGTACCTTGTCAATATACAACATGAAAACTGTATTTATTTGTATTTA
>JACXGK010010880.1:0-17116 GCA_016801125.1 Novumbra hubbsi
CACACTGGCCCATCTACAACTAGGCAAACACACTGGCCCATCTACAGCTAGACCAACACACTGATGACTCCAGGGCCATTTGTATTGCGCAGCTCAAGAGGTGTGGAAAACAGTGCCACAATAAAGTAGCAGTACACACAACTCTGTACGAATGGGTGTAATCAGTTTTCCGCCTTTTTAACCTGTCCTGGGACTGTATTTTACTGACATCCAGGTTATTGTCCTGGTCTCAGCATACCAGATGAATCAGGATAAAAGGGTATAGGTACAAACTCGCCCAGTATCCTCCAGGTTGGGGGAAAGGACGGTGGGACATGGTTGTATTGCACTCTTGAATGTCCTTGTGGAGGGTTTGGCGCCCGCAAGCTCAAAAACAGATCCCCCTTAAGCACATTATTGGTTCCTAACTGCTTCCTGATTGAGCGAGCAATGTGATAGGACGCAAAATGTTTTGGTTGGGAGCTGCAGCAACAAGACAAGGCTGTACGCACACTATTTGGGAAGCAGTGGGAGAGACAAATAACCCGGCACCTGGAAGAGCAAGTACAATTCAAAGTGCAGTGTCCCATCAGGTGAGTTGTGCGGCCTTCTGGAAGTAGCAGGCCTTATGGGACCTCAATATCTTTCTATCCATCCCAACCTACAAAGCTCAAACTCAGGCAATCCTTTTTTTAATCAATTGCTCGTCCTCCTCCAGCAGCCTTCCCCCCTTGACCCCTGCCCCTCGCTTAAATCCCTGACTCTCATTCCATCCACCCAGCTCAAACCCAGCAGTGTCACCTTCAAGCCTCCCCTCTCCTTCTCTCATTTCAAAACAGTCATTATTGACATAGGAGGCAGACATACCTTGCATTTCACCGCTGATCCAATTATGCAGGGCGGCAATGCCAAAGAAGGTATTCAGGTGAAGGACTTTTGGAAAAGGCAGAAGCGATTCTATCCCAGTCTTAGACCGGTTGGTGTCAAAATGACCTTAGGAACTGGAGAGACAGCACAAAAGGAAATTGGACCGGGCTGTTCTAATGAATGGCTTTGAACCGAACGGCATCTCATTGGTCCGCAACGATCACTATCAGTGATGTTAATAGGCTTAACAGTCATCAAAGGCGAAAAATATGAAAATGATTTAAATTCAATTGGGCCAAATAAATATAAGGTTAATACAAAACTTAGAGTTTTATTGAAAAATACAATGTTTGCTGAGAACTGGGACTGGAATTACTCAGCTATTCTCCTCAGAGCCCTTTTATTCTAAATATGTCCTTGACGTTCACAGTTAAAATTCTTTAAACAATTGATAGTAAGGACACTGACCTGCCTGCATTCACCTTGAACGTCGAAACAAATCTGTCATCTGGAACTAATAAAAACTGCTTGCAGAAATCATCAAAGTAAACGTATGGGCAACTATGATACAATTCCTTGCAGTGTCAAACCGCTTCCCTGGAACTCATTATGTTAGAACAATACAACACAGACATCATATTACATGACATGAAATTAGTATCACTACACATACAAACAAACAAAAGATATACACAATACATAATGTAAACCGCTGGAAAAAGTGATTGTTCTGTTTTATTCAATAACAAAAGCAGAGTACAGACACTTCCATTAACAAAAAATGTTTTACATACCATATCTGACAGGTTTGCATATCAGCTGCTGCTCAAAGCATGAAACAGTGACGACTTGGCTTCCAAACATTCACAGTAACAAAAATAAATCACCCTAGAAAGCTAGCAGTTCAGTTGTTCCAATTGAATTCATACACATATTCTGGAGAGAACGGTCGTACAAATCAAAAAGCTCAAAGTTCCACAACAGTGCAAGCTCATACTTTCGTTGAAAACATACTTTTTAAGTTAACGGATTGGCCAAGGTTCCACAATCCTTTCTGAACATATTAAACTGAACACATTTGAATTATTATACATATTGTCTGAACATGCTAGAACTTTCATGAAATACAGGTTAAAAATTAATTGGCACGCCAAAATCAGGAATGGAAAACTCATAACCACGCCATCTTGTGGCCATAACAAAGCTGTACAAATACTGCAATCTCAAAAGAAGGATGACTTGAAATGGAATATCAGAAAAAAACATACTTATTTGTAATATTCATTTCATCTTGCACAATTTCAACATTTGACGTTGTCTCAACAAAACATACCTCATTCCGTCTTTGCCTTATTGTTAACTAGTAGTTTAGCTTGAACGAACACAGTGTTACAACATGCCGAAGTAGAAATGTAAGGTGGGTGTTTAAGCAAATAAACTCAGCGATGCCTCAGTCCGTGAGAACAGCAGTTTCTCTGCTGCGGTGCCCGATGCCACATTGGGCGTAGAGTTAAATGTGGAAACGTAACCCAGTCCGGGACCCGGACGGTCAGGGTGGTTGAGCCGTTTGTTCAGGCCTGTGGAGGGAGGCTCAGGGCTTACTGGGTGACCTCGGGGTGAACGCTCCGGATGTCTCCAGCATGGTCTTCCGACGCGCCGTCTCTTTGGCCACGTTGTGATTGAGCCGTCTCAGCCGTTCCTGGGCGGGCGGAGGGAGGAGGGCCAGAAACATTTGTTTACATACTTCGGGCGACTACAACTAAATCCACCAGGAAAACTAAAATATTAGTCGTCGCATATGCAGGAACCTTCCATGCATGTTCCCTAAATAAAATGATGCAACCTTACAGTGACGCTAAGTGTTAAAAAGCCAAAAAACTAAACAAGACACCCATGTCCTGTTCCACTAAGTTGAAGCCCCACGGGCACGGCAATGATTACTATTGGTTAACACCGGCAGTTGTTCCTTTCCGAGTTGTGACTAACAATCACATTTACAATCACATTTACACAGTGGCCAACACTTGGCGGCACGGCCAAGGCACAAATTGAAGGTTTTTTTTCACAACTACTTTTCAATTATTAAATTATCCATCAGGATAATTTTAGAACTGCCTTTTAGAACTCTGAGAAGGTCAATGATAGTCAACTTTAAAGGGCTTTGATAGCCGACCGCTTGTCTTTAAATAGGAGTTTGGTGATATATATATATATATATATAAAATAGTCACATAAATTATGTAAATAATTGCTTAAAATAAACCTTTCCAACAACAGGACGCTGCATTAAAAGGACGCTGCACTCCACTTTATAAGTATAGTAAAAGAAATGTTGAGGCCAACATTTCTTGCTTAAATCATGCCTGATATGCAAGAAAATGTGCACCAATATTTTTGCAATAATCCTGTAGTCAACTATTAATACTGAACAAAATGAACCATATGACAGAAGCTCCCTATCCATGCTCTTCATTAATGTTATAGCAGCTACACAAAGAGCTCAAGGGTCAAGAGTATCAGCTGCTGCTTGGAGCTTAAGAAGATTGCCTAGAAAGCGATAATAGAATAAAATAACTAGGGTGAAAGAAATGTATAGCTGTTATCAGTTCTTTAACCAAAACAGAGCTATCAAGGTAAGCAGGGTCACGTTCTGATATTTATCAAGTTAAACAAGTCTTCATCTAGTGTTCAACTGTTCAAAAGTGTAGACTTTATATGATAATGTATGATGCACTTTATTGTAGAATCACCTACATATTAATGCCATCACTCATTACGCAATTGTTTATGTGTCAATATTTCATATATTTTCTTTCAAAACAAAAAGCGGTTAAGTAACAGTCAATTGTGCAGCAGTTACATGTCTCAGATGAATCATATTAATAGCATCAAATACTTCTCAGGCAATGAAGAAAGAGATGGTAATCAAAGCTGTTATCTTGAGCCACTGACCTGAGCATTCTGTAGTATGTTGTTGACCAGCACAACCCTGCGTCTTGCATTCAGCAGTTTCTTCACATAGGGGTCCAGGTCTAGCGCCACCTTCTGGTGTTCATTGATCCTACACAACTCTGAAAATGAAAAGATGAAATTAGGATGACAGACATGCTACATGCTGCATTCTGAACCTTTTCTCTCCCTTCTTTCCTCACAAAATGGCGCTAGCAAACTGACGCGAAGGAGCAGGATGAAGAGGTTTTATAGGCACGTTAAAAAGTTTATAAAATGTAGGTTCTAATAAAAAAAAGAATATCACTGATAATAGAATGCAGCCATTTTATAATGGTAATCAGCATGTTCACGTAATATATTTGGAAATGTACGCAATATATAATTAAAAGATATTTTTAAAATGACCTAAAATAGCAATAAAGTGTTTTAACTGAAAAGCAACTAGACTCAAGAGAGTTGTGGTTTATGAACAGTGTCCAAACAATACATGTTGCACTGTGCCTGCGGACCACAAAGTGGCATGAATCCTGAATGCCGATTGGCCGATAGCCATGGTATTTGAGACCGTTTTCCCCAGGTATGACATCTTTAAAAATGGTGGTAACAAGCGAAATAAAACTTCTTAGGGGTTTCTGATATATGGCCGATATACCAAGGAATAGTCTGTGGTATATTGGCAATATAACACACCCCCTTGTGCCTTAATGCTTACATATACGATGGCAATCAGCCAATCACCATTGGCTGGTTGACACCACCAGATTTGTCAGAGAACATATCACAGACTGAATAAAAACATGTTTACTGTTCTTTTTTTTGGTGAAAAACCGTTTATGAGTGCAATAGGGGTAGGCATTTACTTAAATATACCACAGCTGTATGACCCAGCCTATTCTGTCATACAATAAAGGTTAAATAAAACACAGTCCATGGCTTTCATGGACTTAGCGATGGTCCATCTTTCATAGGTCAAAGGCATTAATCTAGCAAACTTATACTTTCCAGGTCCCCAGGAGGGCATGAAAAAAAACTGCAAAACAAAATAATTGTACCTGTGGCTAGATTGTCTATGTGTTCTCGTAGTTCCACTTGGCTTTCCCTATGAAAAACAACACCATATGTAAAGTAGATTATTCGTACTACATAGAAATAAATATATTACAATTATTAATACAACACAGACAGTATATTTAATAAATTACAGGAGACGACGTTGACACAAAAGCAGAAAAACACACACTCCAAACGTCCTTGTTAGTTGACAAACGTAAGGAAGGCGAGGTGTCCAGGGTCCCGTGATGATAGTGCTAACGTTTTAGCAAGCTAGCTGTGAATGAGAGGCAGTAGTAGTGACATTTGATTTTAACGTTGAAGCACACATCTACTTAGCTACCAACCTTACTGAGTGCACATGAAGATCAAGCTGTTGGACTGCTGGCTTCAAAAGATCAAGCAGTCCCTCTGCAATTGCATCTTTCCCGGACGGTGTCTCAACAACCGCTAAGGTAGCCATTTTTCTTTCCAGAAGTGACATAAACAAACGCAACCCAGTACAGGAAGTTACTTTGCGACGTCCGTATAAAACCTCTCCATTTTCCTCCTTTGCGTCAGTTAGCACCATTTTGTGAGGAAGGAAGGGAGCGAGGGAGAATAGGGTGTCCTCAATTTTAATATTTTTAACCACTACATTTTTGTCGCTGTAGCTAGCTAGTATAGTTTCTATTTTAATAGCATCAGCAAGCGCATCGGCAAAATAAACTAACAACGAAGAAGTGAATCCAGATCTGTTTTTGCAGCAAACGAAGTTAATGACATTACTGTAACGTTAGATTAGCCACTACTAGCTAACTGCTTCATCGCTAAACGAAGATCACTAACGCAGCTAGCTTGCTAGCCAAGTCGAATAACGTTAGTACAGAAGTACTGGCATAAACAACGATCAAAGTAAGTTTCTGATTTCGTTTGGTGTATGTGTACTGTATAAATAATACAGATTTCAACTTGCTATGAGTTACGTTATCTACACTGATTACTTGAACGCCAGCTACCTCGCCCAGACTACTGCTAATTAGCGAACGTTGTTCGCTAGCTAGCAATACCCCAAGAATGTATGTTCCTGGCTGCTTTATTTTTCAATCGGGTGCGAAAAAATCGATTGATTTGATTCATGTGCTTATTGATGTTTATAACATTCTTTCCATGGGGTTGACCATTTGGCTTTAATGACGTAATATCAATTCAATTCATGTGGTTATATAACGTATGATCCCAAATAGCTGTTCACGACTACGATAAATAACCAATTTGCCAATGCTACCAATGTAATTTCACTAATGAGAGGTCGCTTTTTGGGCAATATAGTTAACTTACATCTTACCACCTTTCCCATCCCGCTTATAAACCTATCATCTGACCTATAACCCCCTCTCTCCATTTCCAAGGAGTTCCAGTGAAGTCAAAATGAGTGCTCCCTCCTCCCAAAAAGTTGTGCTGAAAAGCACCACCAAGCAGTCCCTGAATGAGCGGTGAGGAGCGCTACGCACCCTGGCAGCACTAAGCGAGGTCGAAACTGTGATTCAGACGGCCCTAGTGTGCTCTACTACGGAAGGCCACTGTTGGGGACCTGCCCAGACATGGATGCTAGACTGCCTGGGGCCGACGTGTGCGCTGCTCACTCAAAGTGCCTGCCTCATTCGGCGTTTGCCGAAATGAAGTTGAAGTTTAACAGAGTTTGGGGGGGGGGGGGCTTTGTGGCGCTCCCGGCTGACCTTGTGTGAGCAGTGCACAACTAGACCTAAGGAGAGAGGGTAACGGTGATGCTTGGTAAGGTGACTGTCCTCGAATGGGCACAGCACGCTCCTGACATGCCCCGGCACTCCTCCTCTCTGTGTGTCACACAGTGCAGTCCCAAAATATGCTGTACATACGGGAGAGGAACCCAATGGAGGTGGGGGGGCTGGGGCGCCCTCCCACTCCTCTCCCACCCTCTCTGCACACAACTCTCTCTCGACGAAATGACCGTTTAAGCCATTTGTCTTCCTCTTTGCTACCGCTTTCATTTTCTGTTCTCTGTACTGTGACGTCTTTCTCTGAGACGAGGTGCCCAGTCCTAGCTCGGACGTGACCAAACCCCCCCCCTTTCCCCAGCTCTTCTCTCTGTCCCTTTCCCCCTGACCACAAGGCACGGTCCGGGCTGTAAGTGGCTGGGTTACCAGAAACCCCTCCAGTCCCGGGCCTCCAACCTTCGCCTGGCCGTCGGCATTCCAAGCAGGGTTGGTGGGAGGCCTGTAAGAGGCAATCACTCTCTCCTCATCCTATGTTCTCGGACCCGTTTTTTAAGTTGCCTCTTTCTCACGGTGGTCTTCTAAACCGTTTCTTCTACTGCCTTTTCTACCCGCTTTATTTCACTTTCACCTATCATGTGCCGAAATGGCTTCTGCGAGGCATTTCGGGTCATCCGGTGCTCAACTATGAGAGAGAGAGAGAGCAGGGTGCCGACAAGCGGGGCTTGGGTCCATGTGGCCACCTCCATGGTATGAGAAATGACTTGATCTGGAACCCTCCTTCCCCTCCGTATTCTCTTCCCCCCCCCCCCCCCCCCCCCCCCCCCCCCCCCCCCCCCCCCCCCCCCCCCCCCCCCCCCCCCCCCCCCCCCCCCCCCCCCCCCCCCCCCCTCCCCCCCGTCTCTGTCCCCACCCCCCTCCAAAGCTTCACTACCATGCTGAAGAACAAGGCGCCGACGGCGGTGAGCGTGCGGGCCACCATGCAGCAGCAGCACGTGGCCAGCGCCCGCAACCGCCGGCTCGCCCAGCAGATGGAGAACCGGCCCTCGGTGCAGGCCGCTCTGCACCACAAGCAGGTGAGGCGCTTCCTTGTTTGTGGGCACCGCAGGTTTCTAGACCAATGGCCACCGAGCTAGGTTCAGAAACGCCGAAGGGATGCTTTGGCAAACGGGCTTGCCCCAATCGCCGCCGTTTGACGTGCGCGTTCCCCTGACCTTTCCAGAGCCTGAAGCAACGCCTGGGGAAGAGCAACATCCAGGCTCGGCTGGGCCGCCCCATCGGGGCCTTGATGCGAGGGGGAGCCGGAGTACGCGGTTTCGCCATCGGAGGAATGCGGGGGATGACCCGGGGTGGGCTGAGAGGCCGTGGCAGAGGAGCCCTGAGAGGAGCCATGGCTCTGAGAGGTGAGCGCTTGGTGCCCCCCCCCTCCCAGGAAGGCCCGGTTAGAAATCGGCCACGTCTCATTTTCTGTTTTTGGAAATGAGTGGACAATATGCCATATAATTCCCCCTGCACAGTTGGGGAACATCCCTGCTGTCGGTCTGGGTGGTGCAGTCAATCAGATTATACTGGTTTATAGTCATCACGCCCTCAATGGGGGGGGGGGGGGGGCTGTCCATCATCTTGGCACTGCCCTCGAGCCACCTGCTGTGCTGATTGGGCTGCACCTGTTGGGCTGCTGAGCATGTACTGATGGCTCGAACAGCTGAATGGTCCACTAATCCACGGGGGGGGGGGGGGGGACAGACAGTGTACATAGACACGTTTTTAGTAGAAGTCGTACAGAACCAGTTCTTTGGCTAATTTATTAAAGGCTTTGTATCTGGATGACCTGGTTTGGAAGTTGCGACGTGAACGCCTGTGATTACATCCCGTCCTGGCAGGGAACCGCCTCGCCCCAGGCATGCTTCCGATGCGTGGCAGAGGAGGACCGGGGCGTGTGGCATTCCGTAGGGGCATGCGTCAGAGAGGAGGTCCGGCTGGCCGCGGAGGTACTGTCGGCAGAGGAGCTGGTAGAGGAGCAGGAGCCAGGGGTGAGGAAATGGGTTCAATTGGCTGCGGATGTTTGCCCAAGGGCCTCCACTTCTTCAAGCTTCGTTTCTCCCCAAACATTGTGTTCCAGAGTTTTTGTTTTTGAAGCATTTTTGACCGTCTCTCCTTCCAGGACGGGGTGGTCTCCGCGGGCGTGGTGGGTTCGCCGGCAGGGGTCCTGGCCGCGGGCGCGGCAGAGGAGGACGCGGCCGGGGCGGTGGTCCAGGAATGACCCGTGAGCAGCTGGACAACCAGCTGGATGCCTACATGTCCAAGACAAAGGGCAATCTGGACGCTGAGCTTGACGCTTATATGGCCCAGGCCGACCCAGAGGGCATGGAGTGAACTGGGTCCTCCACCCCCAGAGACTCCTTCTACAGGTCCACACTACGACCGGGCTGACATGACTCAAGCTTGTTTAGTACCATTATGCCACACCAACCTAATGATGAACCCACGTATGTAAACTCCCACGCTCTGCACTCATTCTGAATGTGGGCCTGTGGGAAAGGTCTGTTTGGAATGGGCTGACGTACTGAATGTTGGCTTGACCGTGTCATCAGAATCAAAGTGAACTCACACCTGTGCGATTTTCAACCTATCCTCGATGTGCAAATGTGCATGAAGAATGCAACTTTTTTTTAACTTGGAAGGATTACACTGATTGGACTAGATTCTTGAAGAACCAATGCTATAAATGTTCCCAAAAGGCTTCCTTTTTGGACCTGTCGGTCTGTTGGCCGAATCAGTTTTTGAAGCCGAGTTAGACAGTTAAAGAACTTTCACATCTGTCCATATGACTAGGTGCTTTGTTAGGGGATGAACACTTCTCTTGTCCAATTTTCGTCTACTCATATTTCATATTTTTTACAGTAATGTTTTTGTTTAGAATTTTATTTCATAGTTGTTGCTCTTGTTACAATTGGGGAATGGTTTTTCAAGTGTGAAAAATATTAAGAAAATGCCACAGGAATTCAAGAAAAATCATCTATTGTATTATTTTCGATTTAAAGAAATGGCGCCTGTACAATTTGCCTCAAGTCATAAATTTGTTCCATAACTTTTTGTTGTTGACAAAGTTGCCTTTGTTGATGCCTCCAACTGAAGGATTGTGTACGTGTTTGGTTAACTACCTTAACAGCATTTTATGGCTGTTTGACAAACAAAATGCAATTACCCAAGGAGACAATATTTCCATCAAAGTTGCATGTGTGAATTTTCCCTCCTTGTGTCAGTTGTATTTCAAAAGGCTCTTTAAAGCTGTAATGGTTGTGGTACAGGACAACACTTGCATGAATAGAGTTTTCTCCAGATAGACACGCTCTAGCTTTCAATTGCTATGTATGTCCCTCTTTCCATCTGGTTGTTGTCATAGAATAGAGAATAAAATTTATATTGTAATTTTCTCTTAATGCTTGAGTGTTTGTTTCCTCACCCAATTTCAGCAACACGAACCGTGGTGGACAGCTTAATCAAAATATTCTTCCAGGAGCCCTCAAACTATAGGGAGAATTAAGCTTTTCCTGTTGGCTCTGCTTTTTAGATTTACTGATGTTTAGGAATGGATTATTTAGCCTTTGTGGGTATTTCATGTTTGTTTCATTTAAATACCCTTATTTTAGGGTACTGGACATATAGAGTACTGATTCTGAATGTTTACATCAAGCACTTGTTTAGTGTTTGGGAACATTATTTTGTAGTAATTAAGTTTGAGCCATTGACCTCCCTATACACAGGGGTGTTCTTAGTAAGGCTCTGTCTGGTCTGTAGTCCTGCTGTTTTTAGTTTCTTTTTACCCAATTGAAGGTTTGTTCCGTTTGTTTTGGTTATTTTTAACCCCGTGGTTTTTGTTATTTTTCTTATGATTTTACCACCTTATGGTTTTCTTGACTGATGCCTCATTGGTCCTCATGTTGCCAGAAACTAAATACTCCCAACGGCAAATCCTAGAATAAAGACTTAACATGGACAGCTCTCTTCTCTGCTAAATGTATTGGACTGACCACCTAGCCTGAAAAACATGCTGTAATGGTTTTATTGCCTTCAATTTAATTGCGTAAAAAGTTTTAAAATGGCCAATTGTATATAGATATACAATCTATATACAATTATAGATCATTTAATTTTTCTTTCACAACATCTAACAATAACAAATCTTTTTTTTATTGAGCACGGAACACATTTGGCTCTATACCACATTCACTACAGTATTGGTAGCGTTGTGATTACGAAGGTGTATACGGTGTGGTGTTGCCCATATTTTAATCGAGCGTAACGTTTCTGAGGCACGGAGAACTAACTGTTCTGTAGGGGAGCTGAACCCAAGATGGAAGGAAACTCTGGGCTGGTGTTTGGTCAAGCTTCATTTATAAGAATACCATGATTATTGAAAGTATATATTCTTGATTTGGGAGATGAGGAGTATGATGCACGTTATTTTATTTTCATCAGTTTATTTTGTGAAATGTTACTGAAACATTTCAATAGCTACACTGTGCCATGATTATAAAAACATGTATCTTATGTATTGAGGCGGGCAGGGGGAAACGTGCCCCATTAAATTATTCAAAATGCAATGTTGCAGAATGTGACTGAACTTTGTAATTTCAACAGATCCTTCAGCCGGTATGGCATGATTATAAGAAGTATATATTCTTGATGGAGGGAGGGGAGACCACGGCTCCTAGAGCCAGCAAGGAGCCACAACAAGGAGGGACAATCCTCTCAGAGGGTTTGCCCCTCCTTGTGGCTCCTTTTTCTGGTTTATTAAGGGTTAAATACAATTTATTATTATAGAAAAGCATTAATTAACGTCAATTATTTGAAATAAATTCTGCGTTGGGCTTTAAACATTCAGGAAATATGCAACAAGTAACTGTAGAAAAGCTATTGAATAGAGGTATTTAAACGTAGTTTGACAGAAACCGAATATGATAATGTAAACTATCTGATTTGGAGAAAATAGCCGGGGGGACTCGATCAGCACGGTTCCGTTGCGCCACCTGCTGGTTGCGAGTATGAACAATCATGCCGTATTTCTCATTGTATCCAGTGCCAAGTATCCCGGTGGTATACATAGTTTAAGGTCAGCAACATTCCGGAAGTGACGTCGTAGGCCCTGAACACTGCAGCTGGTTGACCGGCGTTGGAGGCTGGGGATTTCTCTTTCAATACATACATAAAAACATCAAAACGTCTTACGCAATGAGGTAATGCATCTTTGACAACAAAAAACAATGTAGTTGTTAACAATCAAACCGTTAAATATGTAAGAAGGGATTAATTAAATCGATGTGGGGTGGTATTCGATAACTTTAGTATTTGCGTTATGGGGTTAGCCCAGCTAGCTACCTTTGTTAGCCAGGTGTGTAGTAAATAAGTAGCAGTTAGCTAACATTATCTATTTGATTACTATACGGCCATTACTCGTAGTAATGTAGTGTGGAAAGTGCTATCTGTTCTGTATCTTGCTAATGTAGGTTTGAACATATACAGCCCGAATTTGCCATTTATAAATGTCGTGAAAATATGAATGAATGAACAGTAATTCGTTAGCTTAGTAGTAGCATCTAGGTAGGTTAAATATGGAATGAACAACAGTAGCACGCTAATGCTACGTCTCCAGCAAATTACTATTGGAACTGTGGCTTTATTTGCTATCAATCTAATGATCTAAAATGGGTTAACGATTGGTCCTCTTACATTAATCAATTTCAGAGGCGAAAGGGGCAGGGGCCGGGGCGGCCGGTTCGGCTCCCGTGGAGGACTGGTGCAAGGGTGAGTGCTACTGGAATCGTTGGCCATTTAACCTCAAATTTGACCATAAAAGAATCACTTATTTTTAAAAAGACAATGTTATTTGCGGTTTTCCATAATTTCTTGTAAAAATGATCCATGCTTTTATCATAATGGTTTGCAACTGTCTCATTTATGGTGTTACATTTAAATGTTTTGATTTGATAGTGTAGATGGGTACTGTACATCTACTAGCTACGAATATCCATTTTCTTTTTTTGGAACTAATGGTTTATTTACTATGCTTACACGACTAACATTGAACTGTCCAATAATGACATAGGCCATTTTAGTCATTTAGCAGACAGAGTGCAACTTATAGCTGTCATAAGATAAATCTAGTGTGGGACAATGCAGTAAGAGTGTGCAATGTATTTTCAGCAAAGTGAGTAATAAATAACCTTTTCAACTCTACTTCGCTGTAGAATCTGCGGCACGATTTATAAAGCGACAGTATTTGTTGGTCTTTTGTTTTAGGTATCGGCCATTTGTCCCCCATATTCCATTTGACTTTTATGTGGTGAGTATTGTCTGTTTATGCCAAGCAAACTTTATTATCTACCAAGCTTCTGTTGTGTTAAAGGATCTGTGGTACACCATCGCGCTAGCTCACTTTTATATAAATACTTACTAATTGTCTTTTTCTGACTTGAACTGTACAGTGCTACGTAATGGAGATCACCTGGTCTAGTAAAACACAATAGTCTAATGCTCTAGTCAAATGACAGGAATTCTGTTTAAGTAACACTGTAAACTCAATAGTGATGTCAAGTGGACTGTGCTAAGTTGCCTGTTGTTGTGTTTTCAGTGTGAGATGGCCTTTCCCAGAGTGAAGCCGGCAGCGGATGAGACTGCCTTCAGCGAGTGTTTACTGAAGAGAAACCAAGATCTCAGCCCAACACCTGCAGAACAGGTGGGGAGCACAAACTTCACCCCCTGGCCCATTCTGACTGAAAACATGCCCGGACACTAATGAGGCAGCAAACACTTCATATTTCTACTTATCATTGCCACATTTTAGAAGCTCTTTTGAGACAGCGATTTTATCTCAACAGGACTAACCTGGCTGAATAATGAAGGAAATGTGTCATTTGTGTATGAATTGGTGCATATATTTCAACACCCCCTCACTGACTACAATGCAAAACTCTGCTTTTTTCAGTCCTCCATCTTATCTCTGGTTACCAAGATAAACAACGTTATCGACAACCTCATCGTTGCCCCTGGCAACTTTGAAGTGGTGAGTTCTAGACCTCAGTAGAGATGAATGCACCAACACAGCAATGTCATCAAACAACGTGTTTAGCCTAGTACATTAACAATGTGACTGACCCACCCCTCATTCCAGCAAATAGAAGAGGTACGTCAGGTGGGCTCATACAAGAAAGGCACCATGACAACGGGACACAATGTCGCTGACCTGGTGGTCATACTCAAGATCCTGCCCACGTGTGAGTTCCTTGTGCCTGTTCAATTGGACGATAGTTGATCCGTTTTGTAATGGTTCCACGTAAATCATAACGTCCCCGATGTTCATCGCCGCAATGCGTTTCGCATTGATGCCGTGATAACGCTCCTTGACTCGGACAGTGGTTTTTTGAGTTGGCTCCATTGTTTCTGCTGGGCCCCTGTGATTGACGTCTGTAAGTGTCTTATGCAGTGGAGGCCGTTGCAGCTCTGGGCAACAAAGTGGTGGAAACCCTACGCACACAAGATCCAGCTGAAGGTGAGCCTGTTACATCTGTTGCCATATTGCAATGTCGGTTGATGAAGCTTCATTTTATTTGTCGGGATGGTGTACATTTGACTTATGTTTTGTTCAAACTTTTAGAATTTTCATGCTGTTTCGTGGGCCTATGTGGTAACTCATTTTTATATCATTTGTGGTATTTTCTACCGCTCATTTTCTGTGTCCTAGTTCTCTCAATGCTGACAAATGAGACCGGCTTTGAGATCAGCTCTGCCGACGCCACTGTGAAAATCCTCATTACCACAGTCCCCCCCAACCTGCGCAAACTAGACCCTGAATTGCACTGTGAGTATTACACTGACACTCATGTGACACTATGTAGTGTTAAAAAGGAAACACTCGATAGATTTACATTATAAAGTATTTGCTATTCTATACTGTTTAGATCTCCAAACACTCCTTCAGTATATGCGTTGCGATAGACACAGAGCCCTATGCCGGTCGTATACATTCACTGTAGCCATGGGTACGAGTGTGTTTTACGTCACCTGTTTCCAGCCAAACAGAGGCGCTGTTAGTGGTCATAATGGTGTTGTCAATGTTTCCAGTGGACATCAAGGTGCTCCAGAGTGCTCTGGCCGCCATCCGCCATGCCCGCTGGTTTGAGGAGAATGCCTCCCAATCTACGTAAGACTACATCACCCAGAAAACCATGCGTCTGTTGGTTTGATGTTTTAGCCCTGTTTACCCTCCCACACCAATGCTTTCTAGACATTGGTCATTTCTTCCACAAAAATGTGGTGACGACAATATTTGTCAATCAGCGATATTTCAAGCTCAGTTATGTTTTCACGCCTGTACATTGCTCAGGCACCTCTTTTTGTTTCTCTGTAGCTAGACCAACACACCAGCCTTTAACATTACTTTGTCACGAAACAACCTCTGTTTTACAGTCATGTTCTAAATATAGTTGTCTAGAAAAATACTATTTTAGTAGTCATTGGGCTTGTTGTACATTTGGTAAGTATCAAATTGTTACAGGGTTTTTCTTTTTTTTTTATTGAAATGTGTAACTCTTGTTTGTTGTTGTTTAGGGTGAAAGTGTTGATTCGCTTACTGAAAGACCTACGGGTGCGTTTCCCCGGCTTTGAGCCTCTCACCCCCTGGATCCTGGATCTACTGGTGAGTCCCCCGTACTGACAATGGTTTTACCGTGTGTACTAGTTGTTCACAGCGGCCACCGGACTCACAGCTAAACAATTAGCATGCAATACTGGTCGCTCCCATTTATTGACCGAATTGACACTAATGCATATTCATTAGTTAGGAGTGTTTTCAGGGTCGAGGATATATGTATTACATTACATAATATGGACAATGGGATTTGGGGGGTTGTCATAAAAAAAAAAGAATTATCAAACATCTCGTCTTTGCTACCGTTTTCTTGGTAACTGTGAGGGTCTATCACATTCTGCCTCTGAAGTAGGAATGAAAAAGGAACTAAACAATTTGTTTTTCGTGTCAGGGTCATTCTGCAGTAATGAACAACCCTTCAAGACAGCCCCTTTCATTAAATGTGGCTTACAGGTGAGGCTCTTTCTTGTGTTTTTCCTCACCTTTTGCTACCGGGTACCACCCAAATGATGTGGTATGTTGTAATAATATGCTGGCTGTGCCTTACGTTTCTGTTGCGCATTTCAGACGGTGCCTACAGATGTTGGCCGCTGGGCTTTTCCTGCCAGGTTCCGTGGGCATCACTGACCCCTGTGAGAGCGGAAACTTCCGGGTCCACACGGTCATGACCCTTGAGCAGCAGGTAACACAGCAGCTTCTGCTGCCTCTAGAGACCCACAGGATGGTTCTGTGGCGGTTTGGCGCTAAAGCATCCATTTCTTAATGTCCGTAATTTGTATTAGTTTGAGTGAATTTTATTAAGCTTGTGGGTTAGGTAGTCATAGCAGATCGACTGATCAGTTTTCAAGCTACATCTGTATGAATGTAGGAGGTGGTAATTCTGTGGTCTCAGATAATGGTCATTTCATAGATCAGGGATAAAAGTGTTGGTTTTGTTTTGTAGGACATGGTGTGTTTCACTGCTCAGACATTGGTGAGGGTACTTTCCCACGGGGGGTACAGGAAGATCCTGGGCCTGGAGGGTGATGCCAGCTGTGAGTATCTCTTTGGTCTTGCTCACACAAATGCACGCCCACACAAACGGCAGCATTCTTGCCTAACCCGCCTCTCCTCGCAGACCTCGCTTCGGAGATGTCCACGTGGGACGGCGTGATCGTCACTCCCTCCGAGAAAGCATACGAGAAGCCGCCAGAGAGGAAGGAGGAGGAGGATGAGGCGCTGGAGGAGGGAGGGGATGGAGAGGATGACAGCATGGAGACACAGGAGTGAGGAGGACCTGGATGGATCCTTCGATGTGCCAGGTATGAGTGGCCATTCAGAATGGTCGTCTGCCGATGGTAGGCCTGCTCGCTGCCTAGCTTGTTACATCTACAGTAGCTTTCATAGTTAGAACCTTAGCTTTAAAATGGTCTTGTTTTTACAAAATAATTGTATCATCAAAGATGGCTATGTGACTATTGCACAACCACAGTGAACCTCTACCCAGACAATGCAATTTGAGTAACTTCTTTTTCCCCATCTTGTCCCATTCTATAGGATCCTGTGTACCGTTTTTTGTTTTACACCTGAACCTTTTTGGAGACTCTTTCTTTGGCTGTTTGTCTTTCAATTTAAGTTCATGTCCATTAATTATGAATTGGCTGCTTGGACCTGGACCATAGTGTGTCAGTTGGGCAGATATGCTTTCATTTACTGTCAGTGGTCTTCAATGCCCTGAACATTTACTGTCAGTGGTCTTCAATGCCCTGAACATTTACTGTCAGTGGTCTTCAATGCCCTGAACATTTACTGTCAGTGGTCTTCAATGCCCTGAACATTTACTGTCAGTGGTCTTCAATGCCCTGAACATTTACTGTCAGTGGTCTTCAATGCCCTGAACATTTAC
>JACXGK010010881.1:0-16894 GCA_016801125.1 Novumbra hubbsi
CATGAACATGGGTTTCAGGTAGTTATTAACACATGAACATGGGTTTCAGGTAGTTATTAACACATGAACATGGGTTTCAGGTAGTGATTAACACATGAACATGGGTTTCAGGTAGTGATTAACACATTAGCATGGGCTTCAGGCAGTGATTACCACATTAACATGGGTTTCAGGTAGTGATTAACACAAGCATGGGTTTTCTAATAAGTAATCTTTCGGTTGTTAAGTCTGCATGAACCCTTAGAATACTTGCTTTTTCCTGAGCACAACAATGGAATGCTTGCTAGCTAACAGCTAGCTACCCAGACGTCCCCTGATTTCTGGATATGATTTCTGGCTATGACACTACCTCTTTTCCTTTTTTATTTTCCATGCTACAACATTTTCAATTTTTAGACTACACTGAATAATCATCTGCTCAATGTTTTTCCACAGCATATCTTATAGTGTATATGTTCACGCTACATCTTTTTTAGTTGTTTTAGTTATTCACACTGTATCTTCTAGTTGTTTAAGATATTTATATATATTATATATACATTTTTTTACATATTACACGTCACCATTTCTGTATAGACTAAATCATGTGACGTTTCCATTACTATGTCTTATCAGAGATACTCTTTACTACAATGGAAAGACATTATGTAACCATAGAAGTATCATTGCTTCACACAGATACTTACATTAGCAGAAGTATAAATGATGTGAAATATTCCTCAGTTTCTCATAACTTTATGTTTGATGGAATAAGCATGAAATTGTGTGCTGGTCTTCTGCTTTAATCTGACACAAACAGTAATGACTTAATCTATGGAAAACATCTTTGCGAAACGAACAAGGCAAAAGGTCCTCATTCAGGGATATCATATTGGCCAGTGAATTATTGGAATCAGTAACGTCATGTTTTTCAAATGGAAGTCACACAAATTTTCCTCTTACTTTGCACAAAAAATACATAGTCAGCATAGATATTGAGTGTGCGTAGATTTCTAATTTGCTGATGTCTGCAGCCAGTCAATGTGGAGTGATTCTTCAAAACAAGACTTGAACAACATCGGAACAGAATCACAAGTTAAATCGCCAAAATTCTCCCAAGTGCCTTTTCACACAGCCAGAAGAACATTCAACACGCCGCTAGTCATGTGTAGCAAGGATGGAGTTACACAAACCTAATGAACATGGGTCCAACACAGGGTGAGATCAAAGGTTGTGGTATATCCTATGCAACAATTAAAGGCACACATCTTGTAAAGTTCCATCTGGACAGTGTGTCTAGGTGTAGGGAGATGGGTGGGGCAGCGGGAGCAATGCAGCTGTTTGATTGGCTGTTACCAGATAGGTGTCTTAATGTGGTGAACAAAGTCTCATTCATCTCTGTGGGGCAGATGGTCTGCTGCTGAGGGAGACAGCACTGAGAGAGACAAGACACATTTCAGCTGAACAGACAAAGATGCTCAACATGATGCTTAGCATCTGGTTAAATTTCACATGGTCATATTCTATTCCGGTCAGGATGGTTGGAAAGCTGACTTCGCGAGAGGTGTGACTTTCGTTGATTCCAAGTAGAAGTAAAAGGAGAGCAGCTATAGACGTCATTTTGGAAAAATTACTTCATCTCTTTAAACCAACTTAAAATAAGTCATTTAATGGGGAAATTATCCTCTATTTATTATCTTAAACACCTGTCAGGTGTGCAGTTGATGCATTCAAGTGATTATGGAGCCCATTATTTGCCATTTAGGTATTTAACCATGCATTTGAATAATGTCACTGTCAATAGCAGATCCATTTCAATCCAGATCCACATTAGTAATAGTGGTAGCATTTGCCCAGCCTATGAGATGGCTCTAATGGGTCTCCTTTACAACCTTGGATAGTTTGGCCTCACCCAATATCTTCTCACACACACAAACACACACACAAACACACACAAATGCTACTTAGAGGTACAACGGGTATGTGGGGACCATTGAGCGCTGTGAAGTACACCAATGTTCTCATACAACCATGTATTTCAACTAAGATGGCTCTTGCCTCTCCTGATGGTTGAATTAGCAAGGTCACTATTCATTACTCACAATGTCTGTGTTTATATTTATCTATTGGGAAAAACAACTTAATTGTTTTCTCTCCCCCCTCTATCACACGTTATAAATCAGTAGCATTGCTTGTTGTCTGAGGGATGGAGTCGCCCATTGATTTTCGGATGGATTTAATAACCCTCCTCAACAATTGTAGAAAATCCCTTCGCAGGGTCTGGCTTGGATGTAATAAGAGACACATTAACTGGGGGTTTCAGGTCAGAGACTTTAAGTGTTACTGTATGGTTTTAATACATGGAAGATATTTATTTTGTAGAAATGAAGTTAGTGTGGAATACACAATAAAAAAAGTTTGGTTTAGAGACCATGACGGAAAACAGCTTTGCAAAATGTCAGAATATCTATCTATATTGTCATAGTATTATACATCCAGAGTATCCATCTATATCATCATGGTAGTATCCATCCAGAGTATCCATGTATATGTTCTTTAATATCCATCAAGAGTATCCGTGTTTATCATCCTGGTGGTATCCATCCACCCAAAGTATGTATCTATATCGTCAAGGTAGTTTTCATCCACCCTGAGTATCTATTTATATATTCATGGTAGTATCCATCCACCCAGAGTATCCATCTATACCTTCAAGGTAGTATCCATCCAGATTATCCCTGTATACCTTCATGGTAGTATCCATCCACAGTATCCATCCTTATATTCATGGTAGTATCCATCCACCCTGAGTATCCATCTATATCTTCATGGTAGTATCTATCCAGAGTGTCCATCTATACCTTCATGGTAGTATCCATCCACAGTATCCATCCTTATATTTATGGTAGTATCCATCCAGAGTGTCCATCCTTATATTCATGGTAGTATCCATCGAGTTTATACAGATTTCACAAACCACTTGCAAGGGGATTGGGTAGTTTATTGTAGTGGATGGGTACATTTCTGGGGATGGATGTATTATTTTCTGGTGGTGGAGGGTTATTTACTGGTGGTGGATGGATTATTTTCTCTTGGTGGATGGATTATTTTCTGGTGGTGGATGGGTTTTTCTCTGGAAGTGGATGGGTCAGTTTCTGGAGGTGTATTACATTCATCAAAATATGATATCAAATATTTGTTAATGTATTTTCTCACCTGAAACACATTCAGTCCTTTTTGTTGAAAGGAAAGAAATCCTCAGGAACAACCGAGACATGGAGAGCCTCTTTACATCACACTCATGGGTCAGAATTCCTGAGGAAAACAGAGATTGAAAGAAAGAAATGGGACTTGTAGTTTTATGTCCCCAACATGACAGATTTCCACACTACACAAACCCTTGTTAAGGCACACAGACCCAATTTCACATGATTCAACAACTTGTGTGTTTCTTTTTGAACACATTGTTGCAAATAGAAAATGGAAACTTTTTCTACCCAGTACAAGGCACAATCATGCTACACTCATTACTATATTTTGAAGCAAGGTTTAAATATCTCGCAATTACAATAATAATGCTAAGTGTTTTTTTTAAGTAACTTAACTTGTCAGGCTTCTTGCAGAAATTATCAGGCAATTAAAATTGTCCTAAAAAAACGATTCTCCAATTTCACACTTGTTTCGACGATGATTGTGTCATAATAAGAGTGTTTGGCCGTTGCTGTGCCTTTCATGTGGAAGTACGATCTGCATTTCATTAAAAACTAAGAACCAGGGAATATAATTGCATGTCTCTCTCCTTCCAATCCCGCCACTGAACTCTGTCTCCCCAGTCTGTACTGTTGTCTATCTACCAATATTGAGCATGAGTTCACACACACACACACACACACAAGCATTCTTACAAAAAGGATCTTACTCTGAAACGCACACACAAGCCAATCAAATTTTTTCAAAATGGCAAATTAGCCATGCATCCGCTCCAAGGAGCTTAGTGTTGAATCCAAGGTTTAGGCTCAGGAAAACAATACAATTATTGACTTTCGCTGTACGAGATGGAAGGAGAAAGACTTTCTGCTCTCTTCAATCCCTATTGACTTAAACGATGCCGAAGTCAGACGCGGTGAAACCGACATCATTGTCCGACAACTAAGAATTTCGCTTCCTCTGCGGGCTGTCCGATTGCTGCTCACAGGATTCAAAGCAGTGGACCTTTGATCTCAAACACAAATGACTACCCTCTTTGAAGAGGTTCCAACATATAGAGCTTCAAAAAAGCGAACAATTTGAATGCTCCACCCGCCATATCTAACACTGCCTTCTCTTTAGTGGCACTTAACTGTGTCAGTCGGTTTCTGTTTCATGCCAAAAGACACCGTCCATTATTTTCACCACTAGAGACTAGGATGCTAGCTGACATTTGCCATTAGCAGCAAGTACTTTAAATACCACGATCTAAAGACACAGCGTTCACAGACATTAAAGCTGCATAATCTAACTTGGTTTACGAATTACTACTTGTCCTGATCTGTATTTGATTTGTTGCACACATTACGGTCAATGTGTATATCCAGTGGGGCAAAAAAGTATTCAGTCAGCCACCAATTGTGCAAGTTCTCCCACTGAAAAAGATGAGAGAGGCTTGTCATTTTCATCATATGTACACTTCAACTATGACAGCCAAAGTGAGAAGATTAATATCCAGAAAATCACATTGTAGGATTTTATATGAATTGAATTGCAAATTATGGTGGAAAATAAGTATTTGGTCAATAACAAATACTTAATACTCAATACTTTGTTGTATACCCTTTGTTGGCAATGACAGAGGTCAAACGTTTTCTGTAAGTCTTCACAAGGTTGTCACACACTGTTGCTGGTATTTTGGCCCATTCCTCCATGCTGATCTCCTCTAGAGCAGTGATGTTTTGGGGCTGTGGCTGGGCAACACAGACTTTCAACTCCCTCCAAAGATTTTCTATGGGGTTGAGATCTGGAGACTGGCTAGGCCACTCCAGGACCCTGAAAGGCTTCTTACGAAGCCACTCCTTTGTTACCCGGGCGGTGTATTTGGGATCATTGTCATGCTGAAAGACCCAGCCACGTTTCATCTTCAATGCCCTAGCAGATGGAAGGAGGTTTTCACTCAAAATCTCACGATACATGGCCCCATTCATTCTGTCCTTAACACGGATCAGTCGTCCTGGTCCCTTTGCAGAAAAACAGCCCCAAAGCATGATGTTTCCACCCCCATGTTTAACAGTAGGTATGGTGTTTTTTGGATGCAACTCAGCATTCTTTGTCCTCCAAACACGACAAGTTGAGTTTGTACCAAAAAGTTATATTTTGGTTTCATCTGACCATATGACATTCTCCCAATCTTCTTTCGGATCATCCAAATGCTCTCTAGCGAACTTCAGACAGGCCTGGACTGGGCTTCAGCAGGGGGACACCTCTGGCACTGCAGGATTTGATTCCCTGGCGGCGTAGTGTGTTACGGATGGTAGGCTTTGTTACTTTGGTCCCAGCTCTCTGCAGGTCATTCACTAGTTCCCCCCGTGTGGTTCTGGGATTTTTGCTCACCGTTCTTGTGATAATTTTGACCCCACAGAGTGAGATCTTGCGTGGAGCCCCAGATCGAGGGAGATTATCAGTGGTCTTGTATGTCTTCCATTTCCTAATAATTGCTCCCACAGTTGATTTCTTCACACCAAGCTGCTTACCTATTGCAGATTCAGTCTTCCCAGCCTGGTGCAGGTCTACAATTTAGTTTCTGGTGTCATTTGACAGCTCTTTGGTCTTGGCCATAGTGGAGTTTGGAGTGTGACTGTTTGAGGTTGTGGACAGGTGTCTTTTATACTAATAACAAGTTCAAACAGGTGCCATTAATACAGGTAATGAGTGGAAGACAGAGGAGCCTCTTAAAAGAGAAGTTACAGGTCTGTGAGAGCCAGAAATCTTGCTTGTTTGTAGGTGACCAAATACTTATTTCCCACCATAATTTGCAAATAAATTCATAAAAAATCCTATAATGTGATTTTCTGGATTTTATTTTTTCATTTTGTCTGTCATAGTTGAAGTGTACCTGTGATGAACAGTACAGGCCTCTCTCATCTTTTTCAGTGGGAGAACTTGCACAATTGGTGGCTGACTAAATACTTTTTTGGATTGTTTACAGTGTAACAGGAGATGCGTGAACCTATAACAATAACAAGGTATCAATCAACATTATGGATCCATGGCAAGAGGAGATAAGAGGAGAGACAAGGGGAGAGTCCAGTGGTAAACCACAGTGAGAGGAGATAAGAGGAGAGACAAGGGGAGAGTCCAGTGGTAAACCACGGTGAGAGGAGATAAGAGGAGAGACAAGGGAGAGTCCAGTGGTAAACCACACTGAGAGGAGATAAGAGGAGAGACAAGGGGAGAGTCCAGTGGTAAACCACGGTGAGAGGAGATAAGAGGAGAGACAAGGGGAGAGTCCAGTGGTAAACCACGGTGAGAGGAGATAAGAGGAGAGACAAGGGGAGAGTCCAGTGGTAAACCACGGTGAGAGGTGGCTTTAATAGTAGGGAGGAGCACTAGAAGAGATAAAGAGGTTGGGATGTTTCCCAATGACACAGCACCCCCTAGAGGGTTTAATGTAGATAGCACATCATTACATATTAGTCAGTCCTCCCTATCCCCCAGCTAGCTTCCCTAAAGACCAGGGACAGCTCATCTCAGAGATCGTACCTGGAGAGTGGTCCCATGTCAAGCTGTAAAGTCCGGAGTAAAGATACAGCATGTTAACTTCAAAGAGAATGAACGTGTTCCTTGTTGGGGTTCTTTAAAAGGCAAGCCGACGCAAATGTCTGTGCTGAAACAGAAGTCCCGTCTGTATAGATGGGATATTCATGTAGCGGTTTTAAAAGACATTCAAACAGAAGTTGTGTCTTGAAATGCAATCCCGTGTTCTGCCAAGTAGGGCTGAGGCCAGGTTGAGATCTTGGCGATGTTGAGGACGTATGCCACAACTGATTCTGATCTTGATCTGATCTTTCCACTGTGGGTCAGCGTGTCCATCGGCTACAATTATTATGATTATTACTGTTAGTTTGTAGTGATAAAAAACAAGACAAAGCACCGACAAGCAGGTATACGGGACATCCACACCCCAGTGTGACACAACAACATGCTGCTCTAGTGACAACAATAGTAGCTATTTTCATCCCACTCACAGGCAAGAAGTCATCCAGATGTCTGATCACCTCTTGGAACAGGGACAGAATGAGTCAGGATCCACAGCGTGACTGTGTACTGTGGGCACACATTCAAGCATGGCTTTAAGACTTGAGTCACAGTGAAAACAAGGATGCCAGAAAATAAACAGTGACGTTAGGGAGATACTATACTGCTACATAGTCACACCAATATAAAGGACTAGACCCACAACACCCAATAGACACACCAATTGAAAGACTAGACCCACAAAAGCTAATAGTCACTCATATATAAAAGACTAGACCCACAACATCCAATAGTCACACCAATATAAAGGACTAGACCCACAACATCAAATAGTCACTCATATATTAAAGACTAGACCCACAAAATCGAATAGTCAATCATATATTAAAGACTAGACCCACAAAATCTAATATTCACTCATATATAAAAGACTAGACCCACAAAATCTAATAGTCAATCATATATAAAAGACTAGACCCACAAAATCTAATAATCACTCATGTATAAAAGACTAGACCCACAAAATCTAATAGTCACTCATATATAAAAAGACTAGACCCACAAAATCTAATAGTCACTCATATATAAAAGACTACACCCACAAAATCTAATAGTCACTCATATATAAAAGACTAGACCCACAAAATCTAATAGTCACTCATATATAAAAGACTAGACCCACAACATACAATAGTCACACTAATATAGTGGACTAGACCCACAACATCCAATAGTCACTCTGATGTAAAGGACTAGACCCACAACATCCAATAGTCACTCAATATATAAAGGACTATACCCACAACATCCAATAGTCACTCTGATGTAAAGGACTAGACCCACAACATCCAATAGTCACTCAATATATAAAGGACTAGACCCACAACATCCAATAGTCACTCTGATGTAAAGGACTATACCCCCAACATCCAAGATTCAATCTGATGTAAAGGACTAGACCCCCAACATCCAATAGTCACTCAATATATAAAGGACTAGACCCACAACATCCAATAGTCACTCTGATGTAAAGGACTATACCCCCAACATCCAAGATTCAATCTGATGTAAAGGACTAGACCCACAACATCCAATAGTCACTCTGATGTAAAGGACTATACCCCCAACATCCAATAGTCACTCTGATGTAAAGGACTATACCCCCAACATCCAAGATTCAATCTGATGTAAAGGACTAGAACCACAACATCCAATAGTCACTCTGATGTAAAGGACTATACCCCCAACATCCAATAGTCACTCTGATGTAAAGGACTATACCCCCAACATCCAAGATTCAATCTGATGTAAAGGACTATACCCCCAACATCCAGTAGTCACTCTGATGTAAAGGACTAGACCCACAACATCCAATAGTCACTCTGATGTAAAGGACTATACCCACAACATCCAATAGTCACTCTGATATGGGCCCCATAAGCAATGTGCAGGATATGGATTTCTATTGCTGATTATTGTAGAGCTGAGTGTTTGCAAACACGTTTATCTGACTCTTTCAAAATCAGTTAAGGCCCGGGCTATGTCAACAACTCTTGACCTTTCTTACTAGTGTTTATACATGTGCTTGCTAAGTGCTTTACATACTAGTGTTTATACATGTGCTTGCAAAGTGCTTTACCTACTAGTGTTTATACATGTGCTTGCTAAGTGCTTTACCTACTAGTGTTTATACATGTGCTTGCTAAGTGCTTTACCTACTAGGGTTTATACATGTGCTTGCAAAGTGCTTCACCTACTGGTGTTTATACATGTGCTTGCTAAGTGCTTTACCTACTAGTGTTTATACATGTGCTTGCTAAGAGCAGAAACCGACAAGCCAAATGTGCCAGCATTCATCCTCCCCCACCTCTCTGTCTCTCTCTACCTCTAGTTGGAGAAGGGGAGGGCATCCTTTTATTGGTCTTCCAGTTTAATGTCTACGTTGTAAACCCAGAAACTAGCCCATAAAAAGGCTAAGATGTGGCTGTTTTGGTTACTCTGCAGAAATGACTTCATGGCTCATCCCTCTGGAGTGTGATTGAGCCAGATGTAGTCACTGAAATGTCCATATTGTGGACTCTAGTCTGTAATTGTATGAGTCTACAGTCTGTACAGTATATAGACAGTAGAGGAGTCAAGCCAGTCTTCAAGCCTCACTCAAGTGAATATCAATTTGTCTCTCGCCCTCCCTCTCCTCCCCAAGCCTGCTGTTTTACTACTCTAACCGCATGGGGCTCTGGGGCTCTCACTGTCCTCTATGGGGCTCTCACTGTCCTCTATGGGGCTCTGGGGCTCTCACTGTCCTCTATGGGGCTCTCACTGTCCTCTATGGGGCTCTCACTGTCTTCTATGGGGCTCTCACTGTCCTCTATGGGGCTCTGGGTCTCTCAATGTCCTCTATGGGGCTCTGGGTCTCTCACTGTCTTCTATGGGTCTCTCACTGTCCTCTATGGGGCTCTGGGTCTCTCACTGTCCTCTATGGGGCTCTGGGTCTCTCACTGTCTTCTATGGGTCTCTGGCTCTCTCACTGTCCTCTATGGGGCTCTGGGTCTCTCACTGTCCTCTATGGGGCTCTGGGTCTCTCACTGTCTTCTATGGGTCTCTGGCTCTCTCACTGTCCTCTATGGGGCTCTGGGTCTCCCAATGTATTCTAGGGGCATGGGGCTATGTTTGTTAGTATTGAGATATAGAGCAGGTCATTGGAAAAATGCTGATATTTTGTTTGAGGTTTACCAAACGCTCAAGCTGACACACACATATACTCAACATAAAGACACACACAGAGTTCCACCGGGGTACATGATTTAAATGTAAAGGAGAGCTTCTTGGTAATAAGTTGCAGAGCCTCACACCTGAGTGGAGCGCTTTAAAAGCTGTCAGACACACTGACAGACTGGCAAGCGGATAGGAGGACTGAGCCAATAAAGGTGTGTGTGTGTCGGTACCAGGTGTGTGTGTCGGTACCAGGTGTGTGTGTGTTTGCATTTTCCTGCTCCCAGGCAGCTCAGGCTTCAGCTCTCTCAGCTCAGCGACTGATTAACTATTTAAAGGCTTAGATTAAGAGCACATTGAATTATTGAAGGGAGAGGATGGTTGAGACACAGAGGACATACTTCTGCTACTGTAAACTCAATAAATGTAGAACCTCGCAGTATGGTTCTACTTTTACCATACTTGGTTTCCATAGGAGAACTACATTTTGGATGTATTGATTATCACCTGTTGTTTTTCCTGTTATGTTTGCTCCACTGGTCTTTGTGGGCTGTATATATTAATTTCATATTAGTACTATGCTTGTCATGAGGTTTTACAATCTAACATAAAACCCTTGGTTTACAGACCACATCAGCACCGTAATGCTGGCTTGCAATTCCAGTTGGATTCCAGCCATAGTTAGGATACCCAAGAAACGGGCTGGGTAATCAGCCCTCGTCACGCCCATCCAAAGCGGTTACAACCATTTGGCATCAGTGGCTGCAGTTAATCAAACTACTAAAGCTTGGATTTGTTTAGATGACTGCACCCGTTTGGGAAACTGTTATTTATCTTTGTGTTCCAAAGCCTAAATCCACCACTCAATGTACATGCAAAACATAGATACCCCATGTATGTGTGGGTCTGTTCGTTTAACACATGGCAGATAACCTGCAAGGAGTTTTATTACAGAAATCAGTGAAAAAATCTCCCAACAGGTTCTCCCTCAGGTTCTTTGTCTGTTTCGGCTCCCCCCAGCCTGCTCTCCTGGAGCCTCTTTATACTTGCTCTGAAGAGGTCTTGACGAGAGGTGACAGTGCAGAGGCGGAGCTGCTGCCTCTGGAAGGTTCTGGAACCTGCCTGATTTCTCCTTGGTGCAAAGCAGTTGCAGTGAACGGGGGCACATTCAGGCCACATTTTTTCCCAGGTAACATGGTCTACTGCTTGAGCCACTGTTACTGTTAGGGGTGTCATGACATACTGGTATTCACAATTATCGTGATATTTAAAATATACTTATTTCATGTTAATAATACACTTATGATAAGACAGTGTTCACCACGCAAAAATTACGTTTTAATGTTCCCAAAACTCCTCTCGGTTTTTCAATAGCTTATTTATGTCACCTATATCAATCAGTAAATCAAGTTTATTTACACAGCACAATTCATACATAGAAGCCATTCAATGTGCTTTGCAAGACAAGACATTAAAGGAGAAATAAAAGAGAAATAAAAAAGAATTCAAAGAGAAATACAATTTTATAACTAACAGTCTATCTACAACTTGTCCTCTATTCGCCCGTCCACACATTCACTCAGTAACCATCCGATAGACAAACTCCTCCATGATACATGTGCTTTAACTGCGATTCTGGGCCTGTACATTGGTGTTGACATCCGTTTGAAAGCCTCATTGTTGCCCTCTGGGAGATCTGCAAAGGGCCACCTTGTGGATCTTCTGTTCATCAGTCAATCTGTTCGACTTGGTACTGTCCGTTAAGTGTAATAGTTTATTACATTTATCTTTATAAACGCTTAAATGTTTTTTTATTTGAACAGTTATGATTACAGACTCCCTCTCCACCTCCCTGCACTCAGAAAGAGCACCGGCACCTAATTCAATCCAATCTGTGCACTGCCAGAACTGCGGTCCATCTGATCCCGAGTACGTGGTTTTAGCCGAACATATGTCCAGGGACAGGTCTCTATGCCGCAGGCCTGCTCAAGCCGGTTCCTGGAGAGCTACCACCCTGTTGGTTTTTTCTCCAACCCTAATGTTGCCTAACAAGCCGGGGCTAAGTCAGGTGAGTCAAAGCCAGAGTTGGAGAGAACCTGGACCAGGATTCAGCAGCCCTGCTGTACAATAACATCTTACGATCTGAAGCTCAATTATGGCTTTCAAGGTGTTGTAAGCCTCACATTCAGGTCAAAGGGTAATTGACAGAAAATCACACATTAATCTGATTATTATTTATATAGGACCGGAGACTAGAACACAGGATTAAAGAGTTAAAAAGGTAACTTTGGTGAACTCTCGAGTTAAAATGTGTATAATCAGTAGGAAGAGAGTGGATCAGCCAGGTAAAAGTCTTTAGCAATGCATCCTTTACAACTAACCTTCGCTGGTATTACTACTTTTTGGAATGTAATGGACTATAATGTAATGCATTGTATGTACTTTAATAACACCCGTGAAGAAAAAAACATTATAATGAATTATGTACATTATTGTTATACATTATATTTACTTTATTATGATATGTTATGGTTTTCTTACTGTTTGCCTGTTAGTCTATATATTGTATTATTATGTGCAAATATTAACACATGTTGTTATACTGGGCTGTTTTATTTCTATAAAATACCTGTAAGTGCTGCTTCCTAGCCAGGGGTTAGTGGTGATCCCATTACTTCACAGTCCATTACTTATAGTACATTACATTAAAGAACATTAACATGTGGTACATTACTTTACAGTCCGTTACATTACAGTCTATTACTTATAGTACATTACATTAAAGTACATTAACATGTGGTACATTACTTTACAGTCCGTTACAACAGTCAATTACATTACAGTCCAACACATTATAGTCCATTACATTACAGTTTATTACATTAAAATGTATTACTTTACAGTCAATTAAATTACAGTCCAGTATAGTTCATTACATTATAGTCCATTGCATTCAAGTACATTATAGTCACCTAAATAACCTGTAAAGGCAGAAAGAAAGAAAAAAGAAAGAGAAGAAATATAAGGGAAAGGAGTATGAACAGTGAGGTTCCTGGGGGTTAAATGTGTTAAAAATGCAATCATCTGTTCTCAATGTTAATATGCAAAGTGTCTTAATATGATTACAATTTCCTGGTTACCACTAATAAGGGAGAATCTGCTGCCAGACAGCTTGCAATGATGAGGTTAGATAAGGATGAGATTACCCAATCAAGGCTTGGCAGCAGATAGGGACACTTGACTTCCTGATTGGAACAGAATAACAATTCTTCCTACTTACAAGTATACAACTTTGTGATCTGAGCCGAACAATGTTTTAGATTCCTGGTGGGAAACACAAACACACAGAAAAACACACACAACTCATCTTCACAGAAACCCCCAGTAGACAGATTAGGTTCCTCCTGCAGGAAGACTAAGTACCTCCTGCAAATAAACCAGCAACCTCTTGTAGATAAACCAGGTACCTTTTTAATAACATGTTTCAGTGGACCATTCAATATCAAAGTAATTCCAAAGCCAGCTAAACTTCTCTGCAGACCTTTAGGACCAGCTACACATTGGGGGAGGGTTATGATGTACCTTGTGTGTCAAACAGTCACAAGTGAAGACATCAGTGAACCGTCCTATCTATCAAGGATGAGGTTGGCATTCTGTACTTCTAAGTCATTTATTGTCTACTTCAAAAGCCTATAAGCTGTTACAGCCGTGAAAGGTGGATGTGTGCAAATAACATGTTTCCGTTTTGTATTTTTCTGATGAACATTACCCAACAACAACCAATAACACCTATGATACATTTTTGGTCAGTGGTTTGAATAATTTTGCAAGGCACTGTTGACGTGTTGTATATTAGTACGCTATTCATAGACAAAGTATGCAACCAACGGGATTTGGTATAATGTTCTCAACTAATGACCAAGCCTTCGGTAATACAAAGCAGGTGAGATGGTACATCACTAAAACTGTGTCATTTAACGGATGATGGTAAAAACACTGGCGTAATATAAAGGAGAGAGTTTTCTTAGCAGGCTGGACATGAACTCGTGCTGGAGCATTACACTGATACCACCCTGCGTCCCAGAACCAGACTAGTTTTACTGTTGGACTGGAGAATGAACCTACAGATCTCTGGGGAGTTGGACTTCAGGCCAGTCCTCTTACATCTGGAGGGGTGCTGCATTTCCTTCATCATACCTGATACCCCTGTGCGATGTAGGCAAACCCTTTAGTCTTGTTTGGACGTGTGTGTTGTAGATCCACTAGGTACCAATGTATTGATTACACAATCTATAATGTCAGCACTCGTGCAAAACCTGCCGGCACCATGTCACCTTGAGTCCTGCATCCGCCGAAGCTAAGCATTTGAATGGAGGCTGTGGGGTTCTCTCTAGAACCAGTTAAAAGGTTCTACAGCCCAGAGAAGGGGACCGCTGTAGTAACAATCTTGTCAAGATGTAACGGTCTGGCCAGCGCAGCAACATTCGGCGCTGTATGTGGAACACGCCTTTTGTTGTTTGTTGGTAATACTCCATGTCCTCACAAACGCACCACACGTAATGTTGATTATTGGTAATGTCCCATGTCCTCACAAACGCACCACACGTAATGTTGATTGTTGGTAATGTCCTATGTCCTCACAAACGCACCGCATTTAATGTTGATTGTTGGTAATGTCCCATGTCCTCACAAACGCACCGCACGTAATGTTGATTGTTGGTAATGTCCTATGTCCTCACAAACGCACCGCACGTAATGTTGATTGTTGGTAATGTCCTATGTCCTCACAAACGCACCGCACGTAATGTTGATTGTTGGTAATGTCCCATGTCCTCACAAACGCACCGCACGTAATGTTGATTGTTGGTAATGTCCTATGTCCTCACAAACGCACCACACGTAATGTTGATTGTTGGTAATGTCCCATGTCCTCACAAACGCACCACACGTAATGTTGATTGTTGGTTATGTCCTATGTCCTCACAAACGCACCACACGTAATGTTGATTGTTGGTAATGCTCCATGTCCTCACAAACACACCACACGTAATTGCGAACACCTGTTGCTTGTTGTCTGTGTATAGGTTTGCCAGTTTGTGTCCTGTTCAGCGTTGGTTATTGTCCTGTGTGACCACTGCCATGTTCTATACTGCTGTATAGTAGTTTACTATTTTCCCTTTGTACCGCTCACAACCTTACGGGGTACCTTGTGTTCTGGTCTCTGAATGAAACGACATGTTCTTTCAGTCCTGCGCCTTGGACCATTTCTGATGCGTGCTCGTAACACAAGACCAACTTTTTGGCAAGAGACCATTATTGTCTCATGTGATAAGACAGTACACGCCATGTACCTGGTCTGATAGGTCGTTAACCCAAATGACAGTGGCAGGTGTATACAACAGGGCTGAGAAAAACAAGTAACACCAAACACGTACCGGATCCACATCATTTTAATTATCGTGAGAAGTGCAAGAAAAAAATAATTCTGGAATTAAGTGCAGCTGATGAGAAGCTCAAAAGGATCCACACAGAACCTTCACCCATCCCAACGAACCTGTGAGGAACCCTCATTTTAACGTTCCTCATTACCATTAAGCTCCCTATATTGCCTAACAGAAATGATATACAGTCCAGGCATGTCACACAGAACTGTTGTAGTCATTTAGCAGACACTCTCAACCAGAGCGATTCATCTATGATTTTCATAAGACTCAAATCTACATTCATTCCGGCCTAGTCTCACCCTTGTGAGCAACGGAGGCCACTTTGTGTATTAACAACAACTCCATAAGGCCCCATGTACTATAAACCCTCTCTGGCAGGACAATATATGCCACTGCTCTCCAGCCAAGTGTCTATTCCGTGTGTGAGAATGTGAGGAGAGGAAGAGAAGGACCACTCAAACTCTCCTTTAAGCAAAAATAGGAAAACAACTGCATAGTATGGCACCTTTTTCTTAACTTGAATCTGGTTCAACTAACCATCCCCAGCTTCCAATAAATATAAATATCTAACACTTTATTGTTGGACTAGATTTGGAGTGCGGTGAAAGTGGTTTTCTCCATATCCCCAACACCAGTCCATTCCTTTAACACCATGGGAGTGCTGCTTTAGAGGTTGGTTTCTCCATATCCCCAACACCAGTCCATGTATTTAACACCATGGGAGTGCCGCTTTAGAGGTTGTTTTCTCCATATCCCCAACACCAGTCCATGTATTTAACACCATGGGACATCAGTGAATTTACCAGGTGAAAACAAGGTGTCAATCTCAAAACTTTTGTCCACGGCAGTATATACCATCCTCTTTCATGTTGCTCCTCAACACTACGCTATGTACAGTATATACCATCCTCTTCCATGTTGCTCCTTGACACTACCTCTTGCATGTAATGGTTAGTAGGGCAGATACAATGTGCAGATTTCAATACCATATTTACAGTGGTTCTCACTATGTCCTATGTATCACACTTAGTTACAGGAATATTTAATTGCACTTCAGTGTTCAAAAGGAACAGCTAAAGGAGAGGCTAAAGAGAGAGCCACGAGGAAACAAGGCAAATATTACATTTACATTTTAGTTGTTTATCAGACGCTCCCGCCAAGATCCCACCTCCGGTGGTTAGAGAACAGACGCTCTTCACGGATAATGTCGACTCTGAGGATGCAATCCCACTCAAGCCAGGCGATAAGTGAGCGACGGCTCTCCAGCCAAGCCTCTCTTTATGTTGCGACGACGCAGGGAGACAAGAGGCCACTACACAACCCGTCTCCAGTGGGAACTGAATAGAACAGAAGGTTTCACAGCAACCATCTTGGGTCTGCTCATCAGATGCGTCTTTTACAAAGCACACACTAAATAATTATTCGTCTTGTGCCATCAGTCAAAAACACAGAGAAGACAAAGTTGCAAGTTACGATTTTTAACTGATTGAACACCTCAGTGGAACTATTTCTCTGAAGAACCATAGACTACC
>JACXGK010010883.1:0-17086 GCA_016801125.1 Novumbra hubbsi
GTCTCCAAACCGTTCCACGGAGGGCCGAGTGTCTGCAGGTTTTAGTTTTTTCCTTTAAATTGGTTCCAGGTTCAGACCTAAATAACCAGATGAGGGTAGACCTAACCAATCAGTGACATAATTAATCAATCAAGTACAAGGTGATAGTGAAAACCTGCAGACACTCGGCCCTCCGTGGAACGGTTTGGAGACCCCTGGTCTAGGGGATCTGCTCACCAACAAACCTCTTTTGCATAAACACTTTTCAGGACCGAGGTGTATCAAGACACTGGTCACATCTCCACTCATCACAATTACCTAGAACAGACATTAATAGAAGTACCTGTCTAGGACTATAACCTCAAGGCCGACCTCACAGGCCTGATGAAGACAAAGAAAACATTTATGTTTCACAAACTCGCCAGGCCCCCGCCTGAACAGCTCCATCGCTGTTCTCCACCCCGTCCCTCTCCAGTCTCTTCCCGCCTCGTCCCTCTGTCCGTATAAAAGGGTTTGCTAACCTTGGGTCCCGAACAGTATAATAAGTGTTTGTGTCACTGTTTGGATATTTAGACACCCGGGGAGCAAGAAATGAACACAAGCTAAATAACCATGGACATGTATAAGGATAACTTCTGCTAAACGTTTCTCTCCTCATATTAAAATTGGGCAGTGCACTTCAGTGTAGGTGACATTTCTTATTTGACCCTAATGAACAAATTCTAGTTTATAGCAAAGACCTAGAAGCATTTCGGGTTGACTGCCTTGCTCAGAACAGATTTGACACCCTGCCTGCTCTAAGATTTGGTCTAGCATTTTGATGGTAGGTCAGTACAGGTCAACTCCAATCACTAGGCTAAAGTGCCAAATAAACAGAACACCCTTAAGTTATGATAACGCATTTTGTTGTGTTCATAAAGTTCAAACTCTTTAGGTGGTATGGACCTGTTGCCACCATTCATGACATCACAATGTGATGGGGACACGATGATTTAATACTAAATACAATTTGAAAATTAGGTGGAAAAATTACTTTGAAACCGATCTGTCAGGTTCGTTAAATATGTGTACCTAAATCACATCATAACATTTAGGTTTGTTTAATGCTGTAACTCTTTTTCAAGCGTCCAGAAGAAGGGACATTGACAACGTCATTAACTTACCATTTTTATGTGGGTAAACAAAAAAGAAACCCTCATCTGGCAGCATTGTAGAGTATACATGGGCAACCATATTTCTGTCCAAATTGCAATGAATAACTTAAGGTTATAGTCCATCCCAAAATCATAAAAGACACAGCACAGTCAATTGACAGTATATCAACTATATTGGTTCTAGATGTTAGTCTTTCCTTGTAAACGACTGGTTCTGGGAGTTACCTTTGTCAGTCATCTCCTCTGTGTCTTTCTGGTTCCCTCTTCAGCTACTTCTAACCCCTCTGTGTCTTTCTGGTTCTCTCTTCAGCTACTTCTAACCCCTCTGTGCTGACGATACCAGACGGTGTCTCATCGCTGAAACCTCCACCATTTCCTCCACCCTCAATCATCCAACTTCAGTCTCTATCCAAGGCCCCCCATGTCATCCATCTTTCTGTAACGTTCCACTCCATCTCACCTTTTCGAAGTAGTCCATGTTCTTCTGCGCTGTGGTGAGGAAGGCTGACTTGAGGTCTCCCCTCATGCATCCCTGCCATCTGGCCCAGTCCCCCTTCAGGGCTCTGTTGGCCCACTCCACACGGTCTTCCAGTTTATCCACCTCCTCCTTAAGCTGACCACACACACACACACACACAAGATCATCATCAATCGTATAAACTTTATTACGAGGCAATAACTATGAAATATATAAATTCAAATACACAGCGTTTCTGGAAAACTGACCATGCAGGGACAGTGCTATGGTGAATGTAGCATAATAATAGAAACCATATGATTGATATGCAATTTGATCGGTGGATTTTTATTTTTGGCATATCGTGTATGTGTGTGTGTGTGTGTGGGATATTTAGAAGTTGGAAACGGTTTTCAAATCCTGGTCTGACAGTTAAAAATAACAGAATATACACTACATATCTATATTTATTCAGCCTAGGTGCTTCGATTTTCGTAATCCAGTGAAGGTTTACAAAGTTAGTTGGCAAACTTTCCTTGTCAGGCCACAGTGGGCTGTGATACAGACACCTCTCTGGGGGCCCTCGCTCAATAGATTTGTTTGTACTGTTACGGCGGTTTTATTGATTCAGTAGCCATCCCATCAAGGTCCTACCTAACCAGCCCTATGCATCACAGTCTGTCTCATATACAAACAAGCCCTCCCTCAGGAGAACAACTGCCTTGGTAAGTAGCCCTCAAATACATGACAGAGTTTGTGAGCACACACACACACACACACACCCACCCACAGACAAAAACTTCAGTGAATGATGAATCAGATAAACAGGGGAAGAGCGGATAACACAGGAGGATGAGGGAGACCTCTGAAATGCTTCGCTCGACTTGAGTCCTTGCGGATGTTGACAAGCGGAGCTGATAAGGCGTGTGTGTCGTTGGCACACCTGCTCTGATCCTGTTTAGGAGGGGGTCGATGCGCGGCTTGACGAGTTGTTTGTGAGCGTTCTGTGTGTGTGTGTGTGCGCACGTCTTGATTAGCAGAGTTTGTCAAGTGAGACGGGGGACTGTTTGGGGAGACTGAGACAGAAGCAGTAAAGGCTGTCTGGACTAGCAGGTCCCAGGTGGTGATGTGGACACTTCATTAGGAAAAGGAACTCCTTGCTGTCAACACCAAGCACGCACTAAACAAAACTATCATGGGTAAATAGACACACAGCAGAAACACAGCAGACACACAGCAGACACACAGCAGACACACAGCAGACACACAGCAGACACACAGCAGACACACAGCAGACACACAGCAGACACACAGCAGACACACAGCAGACACACAGCAGACACACAGCAGACACGCCAGTACTACTAATCATGTGGGGACACAAATGCAAACATTCAATGTTCCCTAATAATAACCACAAAAGCCAAACCTTTATACCTAAACTTAACCCAGCCCTAAAAGGAAGCCAGAAAAACTGTTTTCCTGGGGATTTCTCCACATGAACAACGTTTTCATGTTTAGCCTACTTACCTTCTGGGGACTGAATGTTACCAGAAGGTAATGAAAACATGCCCACACACAAACTAGTTTCCATAACGGCCACACAAAACATACTTCTGACTTAATCAAATCATTACAAGTTGGACACAATACCTAACTGTTTGATTTTTTCTAAGCTTTGCTTCTTGACTGAAACATCATTGCCCTCTACTGGTTTGAATATTACAGTACAATTGCTTTGTTCAGGCTTCTAAGTTCCCACTGCATCTGGGAAAGGATATGCGAAAGACCTTTCAGTCCAAAGTCGACAGCTGATGCAGATTGGCTAATGACAAGCAAATGTCTGTTCTTGTTTAAGCCCCATATCATTTTGACAGTTTATGTCTAGGATCAATCCGACATTAGTCAATCTAATCTATGTTCCATAAAACAACTAACACACTTTTTTACATTAAAGCTTGACATGAAATGAATATGTGTTTGTTCAGTCAAAACCAGGGTCAAATAGGGTACTGCAAATTGTGTTGCTGTGCAGTTTAGTTAAATAACACAGCCTTTAACTGAAGAAGATTTATAATTATTGTCATTGTGTCTATAGAAATAGACAACTACCCCTATTTAACACCTAAGTCTCCACAGAATTTCAGTCCTGAACACATTTTGTACATGTAGCCCTAGGCTACATTTAACATCTTCATGTAGGTGCTTTAGCAGATGCCCCTATTAAGAATGAGTTATAGTAATGAGTGCATGTACATTTTTCAAACTGTTTCATATTAGCCTCACATGCAAATTAAACCCACAACCCCGGCATTAGAAGCGCATTGCTAAACCAAATTAGGAATGCAGAACCAGGTTACATGTTTACTGCTTGTGAAGGTAGCGGTCCTTCCTCTTATTATTTATTATGTATAGTTGCAATGAACTTTCTTTCTGGTGGACAGTCCTTGAGGAGATCCACAGAAGCATGTTTGCACAATGGAACATTGGTAACGACATAACATACTCAATCAGAATTGGTAATGATAAGTTAACTAAATTAAACTCAATTTGTCCAACAAGTCCAACAGTTCAGAATTAACGTGAAACACACGTTACTGATTTAGAAAAGTAACAGAATATATTTTATCCTTTTTTTACTGTCCTGTTATCAGGAAACCATATTAGGATTCATTACTTGATTTAGTATTAGAGTGTCATAAGACAAGGACTCCTTCTGAGCAAGGTAAATCCACCTTTTTCAGCTCCACATTATTGGAATATGCTGACAAATAAACTCTGGTTTGAATATCTTGTTCCCATACATTTGCAAAAATCCTTTTTCAAATGTGACCGCTATTTTAAATTCTTGACATGTGCACATCTTGTTTTGAGTATGTGCATGTAAGATTATTGAAGAATTGCTTGTTCTTACTGAATTTTATGTTTAATTAAAGGGATATTATAAAATGACCAGATGTAGACTCATCTTAGTTTGTATTGGTAAACAACATCTCCAAGTCAGTCGCTGTTTACATTTAGTGCAAGACTGGGACCTGCTACCGAGGCACATGTATTACACACTGACTCACATAGCCCTGGAAACCTTGCAGAAGGCCATCAGTTAATTGAACTTCAGCTCTAGACTATCAGGGTAAAAAGGCTTCTGCTAAGCTAGGAGGGGCTTTGGGATGCATCATCTCTCCGTAATAGTTCATATCCCTGTCCTTTAATTTTATCAAATCAAGACCCGTCAGTTGTACTTTCATGTAAAATGTCAATATATATGGGACTTTTTATTACGTAGTGATTATCCAGTCTATATTCCACAATATTTACCACTCAGCTTCCAGAAGTGTGTCATGGGCTTAAGAGGGACGTCCTGAACTATCTGGAGATATTTAGATAATCCTAGTAGGCTTCTTCAGATATTGCAAAAGCTCCTCCTCAGGCTTAAGACAGCTTGGGTCTTGAAATGAGAAGACAAGGAGACAGCTGATGCCGTCTGGTGCCCCACAGCTTTATTACTCCTAATCTCCTGGAAATTGCAAGGAAGCATCATGTCGGGCCAGGTGGCTTACAGAAGGCCAAGGTAAAGAGTCAATATTGCACTTACTGCGTTTTGGTCAACTTTCTTGGTGGCGAGAGCTTCACTTTTTGCTTCGAATTCCGCCTGAATGTTATCCCTCCTCCTCAATACCGCCTGAAGGGGGGGTGGGGTTAGAGTCTTAGGTTGATCACTGACAATTGTTCACCTACACACACTGTGCAGGAAGTGTTCACACAGAGAGCGTCAAGGTTTTCTAACAGAATTCATGTAGGTTCATCATACTCCACATAAGGTGCTGGGGATGTAACATAATGTATAATAATATTAGGCTTAACAGCCGCTTGAGGCACATCCATCGCCACGTTGCTGTAGCGGAGCCGTCTTACCTTGAGAGACTCGGAACAAAGGGCGTATTCATGCAGAGTGGGCACCAGAGTGTCTGACAGCTGAGTGACCAGTTCCTCCGTCTCCTTACCGCACCGCTCTATGCAGCCTGCCACGCCCTTCAACGGCCCCATCAGCTCCTCCTCGGAGCCCGACCACAGGGTGTAGATGGGGCCGTACTCCCTGAGCTCCCCCAGGTACTCTGAGACACAAGGAGGTGCAATTACGACGGCATACCAGGGTTTCCTTCACATGAAATCCGAGATCATAAGGTGACATTAGCTAGAACGGCTTCTGCAACGAAACACATTGTCGGATCTAATGTGTCAATCTAGGACGTTGCTAGCTCTCCTCCTCCCTTGCTTACTGATATAAAAGCTCTGTCTGTTTCACTCCGACCATCTCGCTGGGCACCTTTACCTTTCTGCTCTTTGACGATCCTCTGGGTGACTTTTTCCAGTGAGCTGATCTTGTTGCTGAAGGCCTCTACATACAGCTGCATGTCAGTGAATTCCTCCGGTCGGTTCTTCACACCTCTTACGGAATTAGCCACCGCTCGCACGGTTTCCCCCATCCTGCTCAGTAACCCTGGACCCTGCTTCTTATGAGATGCCAGCTCCTAACAGGGTTGCACAGATGCACCTGTGACATTTTGGCAAGCACAAACTAGCAGTTGTCATCGCTTGTGCGCCATGTCAATACATTCTGTGAGATTCTCAGTGAGGGACTCACACTCCCTAAAGGCCATACCATGGGAACCGCTCAGAGACAAACTTGTGCAGTACAGTCTACATACAGCTCTGCAGAAACGCTTTCATGCCACATTGACCTTGAATGCACTGAATGGCTCAACAACACTATTTTGACTAATGACATGCAAACAGCCTGATAAGAACTCACCCTCAACCTAAGACACACTGGTTGTCCCTTCTTTCATTGACTCCCTAGGGCCAAACATTATATTGTGACACAACCGAGTATAGTCAGTATTATACATTCTAAAAACATTGGTATGTATGTATGTACGAGTGTGAAAGGTGTAAAAGTGGACTGTGTAATACGTGCTCCAAGTAATCATTTTATGTGTACATTGAGAAGGTCCCAGTGGGTAAAATCCACTTTCTGCGTGTGTTTGCTATACATACATAATGTCTGCTTCCTTACCCACACCTGAGCAGTGAGGAAGACTTGGAAGTCTTGGTTGCAGGACAGTATGGGGTGATCCGCAACATGGTTGAGAAACTTGTGCAGAGCTTTCTTCCGGGTCTCGATAAAGTCATCACTGAACCTCTCCACCATTCCCTTCACCATAAACTTCTCCGGCAAAGGCTAGGAAACCAAAACGGAACGCTTGTAAGTATGGTGAGCGCCGTGGAACATTTACCGGACAGGTGAGAGACTACATACGTGAACGATGAGAGTGGGATGGGCCTCCTCCAGTTTCCCTTTGAGCCACAGAAAGTCTTGGTAGCGTCGGCGGACTTCATACTCGGAGTTGTCAAACTCACTCCTGGTGGTCTGGTGGGGAAACGAAGGGAAGGAAACACATGAAAGGCCTGAGGAGATCCATCCTATAGGCAGACCACAGGCACTAAAAGGTATACAGCAACTTCTGTTGAATATGTCGAGGACAGTAAACAGGCACACAAACGCTCCTCACTTTGGTCAGAACTCTGTAGGTGATGAAGGTCTCGATAGCAGTTATATGACTCTCTGGGTTGTCCACGGTGACAAAGATGTCTTTAAAGTCATCCGCCTCTTCTTCCTCAAACTCAAAGGCACTCCCACGAGTTGCTTGCTAGACAAACAAACCATAAAGGGCAGAACAGATGTGGGCAATCTGGAAGAACATGACAAATTCATAAGAGACTACATTAAATGCCATACAGCCGTCAAACGATTGTAGAGTATAAAATATGCAACACAGTCTTGAACATCTGTGACTAGCTACACCTTAAATAGCAAAATAACATTTTGATAACCACACATTTGTTTAAATATTATTTTACCTATGAGCAATTAAGATAATGAATTGAAACTAATAATGATTGCAACTAACTGTTTTAATGTTTTAAAGTACTTAAACAGTCAGTAAATATAATAATGAAGTTTGGGCCAACCATATTTCTACCGATTAGTAATTATTTTGGGGTTTTGGGTTGCTTTGGGTAATCATCACTGCTTAGACGTAGAGGATTTGTTTATAATGATTTGCAAAAGACAGATGATGAATGTAAATCTGGACAATACAGTTTGATTTAATGTAGCTACAACAGTGTCAACCTTGACATTTATCTGTATTGAAACATTGTCGTGAAATATGCTAAAATGAAAAGCAACTTTCTCTGACTCCTCAATGAATGCAAAGGCATCCTGCATGTGGTACTGAAATTATGTCTGTGAGAAACCAGTCTGATTCAAGGGAGCATGTACCTCTCAAAATTCAAGAAGAAATGACCTATTTGGCAGGTACTGGTTCAGATAGAATTGGTAATTCTCAAACTGTTTTCTCAATGTTAAATTTGATCCAAGTGCACAGCACTTTAGGATGCAAAACTAGTCATTTAAACTGATTCACCAGAAAAGACGATACATTTTTTTTCTCCAGGATGTTTTTGTTGTCTGCTGGCTTTAGTGTCTGGTATGCATGTCTTCTTCTCTGTCAATAAAGTACCTCAGACCCTGGAAGCTGGTCTGAATCTGCTGAATGTGTTACTTTCCCTTAACCTTTCAAATGGTGATGAGGCACAGAATGAACTGTAGCTTTCAAATTAACTCAAGTAAATCTTAATTTACTAGTCGTTTAAGTAAACAAACCAATTCAACTTTATTTTTTACTATTATTGGGATACTTGCATAAAAGAGCAGACCAAGGGTCGACAAGAAAAGGTCAAAAAGAGCAACAGCCAATTAGACCACGAATAAAACAAGATTAAACAAACTGCATCCAGTCCCTCGCCTATCATGACTCATGCTGTTCTTTTCTGGTGTGTTCTCAAGTCAAGAAATGTATTAAATCCTTCAGGCGTACTAAAAGGCTGCTGAGCCTAAGTTTTTCAGACTGTTGTCCCTGAAGCCTATAAGATCCAAGCTCTGAAGTCATAGATATGAACCAAAGCCCAGATGAGCACTGTTTTGGAACATTGGCTCTCGGTTATACGGTACAGTCTGTAAATTGGGGCTGAGTGTGCACTCAGATTACTCCTGGCTGGGCTATGGACTGTGTGGATTCAACCCTAAGCCTCAACAGCGCCAGAAGAGACTAAAGGAGGGAGAACTGATGGGGTTGGAAAAGTTCACGTTAGCTTTTCATGCTCATACACAAGTACATTTTCCACTGCAAGGGCTTCCATATTGCATTCACACTACAGTTTATGTTAGTCTCATCTAGGCCAAGCGAGCATAAAAAGGAATTCTCAATCCTCAAGAAAGCCACAGACATTTTCAAGGACAATGCCCATTTTCCTCATTAACTTCAGACCTAAGGGTCAACGCTGTTGATGGTTCCTAGCCCTGCAGCACCCACGCTAATCAGTTATGGACTTGTCATTGCATTTCTCTATATTCATACTGCATTCAAGTATATGTATATTAGGCTAGTGGCGCATAACAGATATTTAACATGGGGGAGAACAGGTCCATATGTATGCCTGTATTTGTGGGTTGTCTCCAGACTTTTATCCCAATTACTAAGCACAAAAAGCTGAACAAAAGGAAGATTTCTGAATTCATGAGCATCAGTAAAAAACCCACTTTTTGTAAAGTACTCCTTTTCAAATCTTTCTATATTATCCTATTTAGCATTTTTCAGCATTTGGAAGGTGAAAACCTAATTTCAGTTAGCACTGCAACTGCTAGTGCAGACATCGCCTTCAAGCTAGCAAGTGACACCAAGCTATTGTCCCATACACACCAGCATGGTTGTTAACAATGTGGGCATCATTGCCGGTGCCTACAAACATACTTAATATGGGAGAAAATATACCTCAAGGGTTGAGAAATGTTGCCTAACAAGCTATGGCAATGGCACAAGCATTGCAAACGCCATTGCATTAAATGAGTATTTAAACGAATAGCCTGGTTCAATGTTTGACACATTCTGCACCTTAAAATTGGTCAAATAAAAAACACTAAACTTCAACTTGACTTTTATTCAGTTAACAGGCACAGTATGTATGCTATGATCTCTATTTTTAAGTTAGATTATCTACGCTATTCACACCCATTCTACAGATGTGTGTGAATCATGCCAAAAATATATTTTGGCATGATTACAACACACACACATGGTTAATAACAAACCAAGTTGCTAATCTCTATAGAGGGCTGGACCCTTCCAAGTAAATCATAAATTATTTTCTAATAATTTGCATCTGTTTTGGTACAGATGCAAATTAATTCAAGCCATTTTATGTTGTGGTAAACGCAAGTGTACACTGACTTTCTAAATGTGAATTGTTAGGTTAGTTTGGGTTACCTTGGTCAATAGATATGGTTGAAATTTTGGGCAAATATTCTTGTGTCTAAATACGTAAAAAACTAAAACAAATTAGAGGAAGTGTACTTTTTCAAATGATTGTGGCAAGGGCGGATTTACAACAGTGTAAAGGTCACAGTGATGACAGGTGAAGCTGGAAACGGTAATAAAAAAGGAACGATGTATTCAACCGGAAAGACACCAGTTGTATACAGCATTGTTGGCATAAAAGTGGATGGACATTGTAAGCAGTAGCTGTGGTGTTCAGACGGCACCGCAGAAAGAAGACTGTGGGACTGTCCGTTCCTTTCCTGCTGAAACTCAGATGTTTGTATTTACAGTTTGATCAGGCAGGTGATAAAAGACTGTGACAGTAAATACGGGTAAAGGTCAGGAATTGAATATTATTAATGTAGTGGTTCAGCTATTATGGGATGCTAATACAGTATCACTTGTAATACATGTCACAGCAATTTACTGGTACGTATCCAATGAAGCGGGTCTCACGCACCTGGCCACTGTGTGACAGACCTGCCATCCCTTCTACTAGCTCTGGGACGGCATGTTCAAAAATGTAAATACACATAGCTTATTTAATAAAAATAAAAGAATCCCCAAAAACCAAATCTCAGTATGCCTAATATATTTTCTTTGGGGGTCCCAGAGCAGCACAGGTGATAACAATGTCACTTGCCAAAGGGCAGCTTGGAAGACAGGAGATTTTGTGAACATGCAAGTATTCTTAGAAAGAAACATGCAAAACGCATGTGCTATCCACACGAGTTGTAGCGTGATTGGGACTTGAACTTTTTATAATATTGTATTTTCTATTCTAATGAATTCTACATAGGGCTGTGAGGGGGTATAACAACTCGTTTCTTGAGGCCAGTTTCTTAATGTCATATAGAACAAAAACAGGAAGGTATCTTGATTTTGTTTTTGCCATGTCGCCCAGCCCTAGACTGAGGTGGTCTAGGATCTTCCTTGAGTGGTGAGCGTTTATCACGGACCGGCAGAATAGATAAGGTTGATTTTAAGGCGACGTTCAGATGCCAGATCGTGTAAGGCCTGCTCATGATTAAGAAGCTCTGTAGGAACCTTGTTTCTTACTGCCAATGATATGTAAAACATTTTTCCTGTAGGATATTTTTTTTCTTTTTTATATGTATCACTAATTGTGCCTGGATTACCTGCAGGAGTCATTTTTAACACAATTGCTGATTGCGATGGACACATTCCATTCTCTTGCTGGTAAGTTGGATTTATAAAGATTTTACGCCTATCATTAAGCTGTCAGAACTACCCGTTGTAAATGAGAATAAATCGAGTGTATGCATATGGTGAGGATGTCCTTATGTTTTTCCTCAGCTGTAGGCTATCCACACAGTGTGTTTGATTAAAACAAACTTTTAATTGTGTCCATATTTAACAGTCCATAATCTTCTCATATCTGGAGAACGTAGCACCATTTGCCAAAAAAATGCATAGTTTCCTATCCTAAGTGAAAAACCAGTACGTTTTGCTGTGAACAAAAAATTCACTACAGGCCATGAACAGCATGCAACATTTTGCGTGGAATTTAATTGATGTGTCTGTGCCTGGAGAACAGCAGTTCCATCATTGTTCTTTCATTACGCTTCCTGTGATAACACTGAAGCTACAGCAGAGCCATCAGCAGAATGTATTGCCTCTCAATTCGAGTGGTCTAGCAGCGATACGCAAAGCAAAACAGTCGGGACAAACTGAAACAAAAACCTAAATGGTTGTACGTAAATGCTACAAATTAACAAACATCTATTTTCAATGTTATTCCCTCTCCCAAATCGAATGGCAACATGGCATGATATGCTTCATTTTCAATGTAACTGATAATTAAGTTAGTCGGGCCGTATGACATGAAACAATGTAGCAGTTATCTTCCCGCCAACAAAATTCATCCTGTAAAGATCAAACAAGAATAAAAAAATATTTACAAACATGATGCAGCCCTAAAGATATTTGCAAGACCGCACCTAAAAGATGACCTTTAGACATATAGACATCAGCATATTTAAAAAGCTCGAATCACGGCTATTTTGTAGATACGCGTAAAGTTATGTAAATACCTATTCATTCAAATTGGCGACTTAAAATAGTGAAATATCATTGAGATGTCACCCTATGACACGCACCGAAACTTCTGCCCGGAATGTATTGAGTTGGCTGTGTCAAATATATCCACGTAGCACGGCTTATCGCACCAACTCAGTTACCTCATTTGTTTCACTTTAGCAGCCTATGGCTAGGCTACAACGTTTTTGTTACCTTACTGAAAACTTCTAAGTCGTCGTCCTCCTCTAGATCTAACATCTGTCCGGAGATGTCGGCTGCCATTGTGTTTGTTTGGTTTGGGAACACGGCGGACTCCACGATAGTTCCACTCATAGGTGCCCACATATACAACGATAGTGTAAGCTACGGAGACTTCATGCAACCAGTCCCTGTTGCTGAAAAGCAACTTCAGAACTAAAGAAAGATGAGCTACTGCGCAGAAACGGAAATACAAGGCATGGGTCGTTCCCGAAAGAACAACTATTTTTTTGTGTACGATGTGAACTGAATCGCTTTAAAATAGGCTTTCATTTGGCTCAATGACTTCACACTACTTCTTGCTCTGCATCCCTTGTGATTGTGAATCCTCACTGCCGAAGTGAAATGGGATACCACGTCGTTCTGGTGCGCTGCAGAACTAACAATTTACAAAGCTTATTTTAGGAATGGAGCCAAATTATACGACTTACCGAAAACACAGCACTGGGATAGGTCACAGACACGATTATGAAGAGGACTTTATTATTATTTGCTTTTTTGCCTGGACATGTGGTCTTTCGCAAGTCCTGAGATGGTTAAAGTACCAAGAGGAATCGCGTCCATGTATAGGTCTCTGAACACCAGAATTTCAATGTTGTGAAATTGAGAGCACTCCGATTATGAACAGGTCTTCAGGATGGACCAGTTTATTCATTATTGCAATTATTGATGGCCTCATCGGGGCTGGGCGTCCTGGCAATGGCTGGGATGCACAAATACATTGTCCAATATGTATGCTTCCATCATTATAGAGAAGTCAACTAGGTGAAACATCTAACATTTCTAAAATAGGTAAGTGAATACTTTAACAATGAAAATGCATGTCCTCAAAGTTAGCTGTCGGGACAAGGCGAAATATGGGTAAACCGTTGTAGGCCGAGATGCCACGCTTCAGTACAGCCGTGGCCAAACGTTTTGAGAATGACAAAAATGTTAATTTTCACAAAGTCTGTTGCCTAAGTCAGTTACTCCAGAATAAAGTCATAAAGAGTAATCAGATGAATTGCAATAAATTGCAAAGTCCCTCTTTGCCATGAAAATGTACTTTATCCCCTAAAACATTCCCACTGCATTTCTGCCCTGCCACAAAAGGACCAGCTGACATCATGTCAGTGATCCTCTTGTTAACACAAGTGAGAGTGTTGACGAGGACGAGGCTGGAGATCCCTCATGCAGATTGAGTTAGAATAACAGACTGGAAGCTTTAAAAGGAGGGTGGGGCTTGAAATCATTGTTCTTCCTCTGTTTACCATGGTTACCTGCATGGAAATATGTGCAGTCATCATTGCTTTGCACAAAAGGGGCTTCACAGGCAAGGATATTGCTGCTAGTAAGATTGCACCTAAATCTACCATTTGTCGGATCATCAAGAACTTCAAGGAGAGAGGTTTAATTGTTGTGAACAATTCAGGGTGCCCAAAAAAGTCCACCAAGTGCCAGGACCGTCTTCTAAAGTTGATTCAGCTGCAGGATCGGGGCACCACCAGTGCAGAGCTTGCTCAGGTATGGCAGCAGGCAGGTGGGAGTGCATTTGCACGCAGCCAAGACTTTTGGAGGACGGCCTTGTGTCAAGAAGGGCAGCAAAGAAGCTCCTTCTGTTCATTCAGAAAAAATATCAGGGACAGACTGATTTTCTGCTAAAGGTACAGGGATTGGACTGCGGAGAACTGGGGTAAAGTCATTTTCTATAAAATAAGTCGGACAAATTCCAAGCATGCAAGAATGGGCTTCCATCCGTCAGGATGTGGCCCAGAAGTTAATTGACAGCATGCCAGGGTGAGTTGTAGAGGTCTTGAAGAAGAAGGGTCAACACTGCAAATATTGACTCTTTGCATGTACTTAATATAATCGTCAATAACAGCCTTATAAATAGACACTTATAAAATGCTTATACTTCAGTATACCGTAGTAACATCTGACAAAAATATTTAAAAACATTGCAGCAGCAAACTTAGTGTTAATCAATACCTGTGTCATTATTTTACTTTTGGCCACGGCTGTACATCTGTAAAAATCCATTTGTTTCAATTTCAGATTTTTTTCCACCCGACTATTTTCCCATCCAAATTTGCATGTCAATGTAACCAACAACCTTTTCACCAATTTCCCAAAATTGGGTACCTAGCTCACCCCCAGAAACTGAATGTATTCAACTGGTTCACAATTCTAAACACCCCTTACAACGGGCATTCAAGTCAGATAAAAAAGATCCCTCAATCATAGTAGTACTGTTTTCATTGAATCTGGCATTACATTTGAGAAATGGCTTTAACGCTACCATCTAGTGGCCACAATAAACTGGTGACACAGGAAATAGTTGGTTTCCAGCCCTTGCCAAACTGAGATGGATTTGTTCCTCAAAACAAAGTTGCCCCTCCTCAATGTGGATAACCACAATGCCACTGTCCATGCGCATAGAAACGAACCCATGTAATTACCATAATAAAAGTCTGACGGTTGCTTATAACCCTAAAAATATGAGTTATATCCTTTTGTGAATTTGTCTTTTTTAAATCCCACTTTTCTTGCTACACACTCTTGGACTGGAGCAACAGTCAGGGATCATCGCATTTTTTCAACAATCCTCGGAGCAGTTAGAGGAAACTGTCTTTGTCAAGGACAGAAGAAGCTATTTGTCATCTTGTAGGCTCAGGGATAAAATCTAGCAACCATTCATTCAGTTATTGGTCAGATACTCTGACTGCTATATTATATGCCCTCATTTCTCCTATTATATGCCATAATTTTTCCTTCAACGCTGGGATATGATTTGGATTTACATCACATTATGTATTTAGAAGTATGTTATTGAAAAGTCATTATTGATATTCAGGACTGGCCCTAGCCTTTATGGGCTATGTAAAGTAGCCTTTCACCCATTTAACGGCTGTACAAGCAAACACTGAACCTTACTATTTTGTTAGCTATGCAACATGACAAAACTATTACCAACCATCTTAGATGAGAACAAACTTCTATATATGTACAATCAGGCACTGTTGTCCGAGAGATCCTTTTGCCGAGATAGAGAGACTACAGCTCTAACCTTCTATCTAATCTAGGAAGATCACTAAAACTGATTTCCAGGGTAATTGAGTGACTGATGTAACATCAGGCCTACTGCTGATTTAATTACATCTTGAGGATACACCAGGTTTAACCTACACTATAATAAAGTGGTCAGTCATCAACAGGGCACATGTGCTGGGGTGGTACTCTTAAAGGTGTGTGAACCTGGGCTTCACACATCCTCAACAACTCTAAGCAGGGATATATTTAACCAAAAGATGTCACTGTTGCACTAAGGATATTCTTTAATGAGTGAATCCAGCATAGGATGGCTTTGCCATCCAACAGATGCTGCATGTTATATAGAGGAATTGACTATCTGATAAAAAAGTGTCCGAAACTAACCATTCTACTGGATATATAAAAAAAAAACGGATCTGGTGGAAACAATTCATTTTGAGAGTTTATTTCTAGATGACCTCAGACTCAGTGGCATTGTAACAATGTACTTACCCTAACCCTAGCAAGCAATTGCTTATTATTTACGTTTTTGATAGTGTAACTGACCATAGGCCGATGGTCATTGTGAATCAAAACAAAGCGTAACTTATCTGGTTTCCGAAATGTTGTCCATATCAAAAGGATAAATAACCTTTGCGAATTTATCAATGATTGTTTTCAACTGCCACATAATCTACGGCATGTTAATGTCCTCAACTACGGGCTGAGGCTTATATTTTCGGTTGGTTTTATTCTGACAGGCAGAGATTCCCACATGCGGGCAAAGAGAGAAGCTGGGAGCTCTTGACATGTTTCTATTATCTTCCTGTGTACCCTTTCCACAAAGCAGGAAAAGGAAGGCCATATCCACAGCAACTATTCTGATTAGAAGGTATTATAATTATTCTACAAAGGTCAGTTTTTTCGGGGTGGAATCTCTACTGGTAAAGCACAGAATGCAGAGAAAGGTCACATACCAGCACCAAAGTTATATTATCTAAATGGCGAGTGCCATTTTATATTTCATATCATTTTCAGTTTGTCCATTATTGATTACTGGCTGCATGTTAGAAATGTGTACTTCTGAGATATGCTGAAACCTTTTTGAGATATATTTGTATGCTTAATTTGACAGAGATTGGGGGGAAATCGAAGGGAGTGTTTATGCTGAAAAAGCAGCGGGTCGGATTTGAACTTATGCGTCAGGTTTCATATGACAGCTTATTCCCCTAATAGTGCACTTCTTTTGGCTAGGGCCCACTATACAGAGAACAAGATGCTATTCTAAATGAAACTCTTGAGTGGCTGGGTTGGAACCCACCCTAAGCCCTTTCACCACTGGCCCCCCACTGCCCACTCATTCTGTGGTCCAAACGTGCTCTCTCCACAGCCCTCAGTACCAAGGAACAAGGCCATAGAGGCAGCTCCATCAGTAGCAGTAAATAATCAAATCAGCATTTCACTCTGCACACACACACCCCCCTCCTCCTCCCCCCTTCACAATGGCTTACATAGATCAGCTCTTTCAAATTGCATTTACACCCTGTCAAGGCCATTAGCGTGTCCAACCAGAGTGTCTTTAGAAAAAAGCTCTTATTGCTGCTTGTCGGTTTTCTCTCCGCTGTCCTAAAATGGAGAACACAGAAAGCATTATCGACAATTAGACCCAAACTCCTATTTTCTTCTTTTTTTTCCCTACCATCCTCCTAATGTTGAATCTATCCGTTTGCCTCCCCCCCCCCCCCCCC
>JACXGK010010884.1:0-17083 GCA_016801125.1 Novumbra hubbsi
TTATAACTACATGAATGTTGGTGTGCGTCTCCTCAGGCAGGACGAGGAGAGGGGCAGGGCTTATAACTACATGAATGTTGGTGTGCGTCTCCTCAGGCAGGACGAGGAGAGGGGCAGGGTTTATAACTACATGAATGCCGTGGAGAGGGACCTGGCAGTGCTGAGGCAGGGCATGGGCCTGAGCCGTCGCTCCTCCACCTCCTCTGAGCCCTCACCCACGGTCAAAACCCTCATCAAGAGCTTCGACAACGCCTCCACGCAAGGTGCCGCCACCTGCGAGTGTAAGATATGACCCCTTCATTTCCTCTCATTCCCGTGCCTCCTGCGCTTCGGGAGGTACAGTGGGACTCCTGCCTGGTGTGACTGACTGTCCCCTACCGCTCCCCACAGGCCCAGTCCCCCCGAGCACGCCCCCTGCTACGTTGCCACGCACCCCGCTCAGCCCCATGAAGACCCCTCCTGCCGCCGCCGTCTCCCCCATACAGGTACACCGATCGGGAACGTCAGGGGGGAATGTGGCACCGTGTGTTAAACGGACCCGTTTCACAGGGTTCGTTGGCATTGGAAAGGGTTGGCATCAGGCGTAGCTACGGTAAGACCACGGCTCACCCACCCATACCATACTTGGCTGAACGGCTGACGGTTAACTAGACCAGGCAGGTCAGTGGTGGAGGAGTCCCTGGACCACCGGGTCACAAGCTTTCCTATGTGCAGAATGTTTATTGAACTGTAATATTGCACAGATCGCTCTTCCTCCTACTCTCCAGACCACGACTTGGAGGGTATATATTGTTGTCTGATAAAGTCCCATAGCTCCAATTCCATTAACTCAATTGCCCTGTACTTGTATTGCCCCAAAGACTCCCTCTTGCGTTGTAAACTCTTACATGTTTTTACGAGTTTTAATCGTACGCTGGTTGGTTGATTTCAGAGACACTCTTTAACTGGGTCCGTTTCTGCACCTAAACCCCTCACCTCTTTGAACGACAAGAGACCCAGCTACACAGACATCAGCATGCCAGGTGAGTGAAGGTCAACCTTTACCTTGACCACGCTCTGTTGCTGGATATCTGTCAGCTTCTTGCTAATGAAATGAGTGGACTGTCCATTGTCAAAGATAAACGGCTGCAGACATGGTAATTAAATCTTGCTCATTAGATCTCCGTGCATCCTTGTGTTAGATGGTCTGTGTTTAACCGTATGCCTACGGTGGGGTGGGGGGGGGGGGGGGGGGGGGGGGGGGGGGGGGGGGGGGGGGGGCAGAATTCCACGTTAATGTTATAAAAAAGCATAGAAGCTATGAAACAAATATTTACTGAATGGGTGCTTCAGTTTTGACTACAAAAGAGAATAATGACATTAGAAAACGTAAGACACTATGAGACAAAACGGCCCTTTTCCCAACAGACTCATCCCACCATCCCCAAGCAGCGATATACCCCGTGTTTCCTATTCATTTTGTTTTACTAAGAAATGTTCTGGTAGGTTCAAGGGTCATTAAATGTAAACGTGCCATAGTGGTCGTATCCTCCGATGTTTTGTTATTGCTCTGGGGAACAATAATGACTTCCAGGACACTGTTCCGGGGCCTATAATGTTGATACGACCTCATAACCCCGAGAGTCGAAAACAGATTTTAAAATGAATTCTCTTTGTTTCAATACAATGTGAGTTTCCACACTTTGGCTGTGGTGTTGTGATAATGTAGTTGGAACCGGCCACCTCTCCCACCCACAGCAGACCATCTCCTGAGGACTTCCTCAGCCAGCCGCCCTGCCTCGGCCCTCCCGAGGGTCTCCAGCGTGGAGTCGTGCAAGGCCATGGCCATCTCCGGTATAACAAATCATGGGACGGAAACGCGCCTGGGAAAATATCTGCAATTATTCGGGTTGCCAGTGAAATGAAATGCATTTTGTCCATACATATGAACAGCCTGAATGCATGCCCTCCCGTCCACAGCCCGCATTGACCAGAGCTTGTGTGGTCCGTGTGTCTGTTGTGTGGTCCGTGTGTCTGTTGTGTGGTCCGTGTGTCTGTTGTGTGGTCCGTGTGTCTGTTGTGTGGTCCGTGTGTCTGTTGTGTGGTCCGTGTGTCTGTTGTGTGGTCCGTGTGTCTGTCTGGTTCGGTCAATGTGGTGACCAGTATCCCGCAGGAGCAGTGAGGAGATGAAGAGGGACGTGGCTGCCCCGGACGGCGGCTCCTCCTCCTTGATGGCCATCGGCTCTGCTTCCTCCATGTCGTCTTCATCCCCATGCGCCTCCATGACCCCGACGGCCTCCGTCACCCCGACCGCCTCCGTCACCCCCACAGCACGAAGCCGCCTCCGGTAAAAACCTCCAGCTTTGCGAGACGTACGCTGGGTGGTTCGTGTGACGTTTCCACCACGACTTCCCGGCTTCAGTGAACTATGCGGACTAGCCGGATACACATAATTCGGGAATGTGGATTTATTAAAATGACCCCCTGGCCTCTTGTGTTGCGTGTTCAGAGAGGAGCGGAAGGACCCCCTCTCTGCGTTGGCCCGGGAGTACGGGGGCTCCAAGAGGAACGCCCTGCTCAAGTGGTGCCAGAAGAAGACAGAGGGGTATCAGGTAAGTGTTGTTTAGTCAAGTTGGGTTAATGTTCCCAAGTCATTCCCCCTCTCAGGTCACCCACCTGTTTTAAGTTGTTTTTGAAGGGGCGTTCCGGCCACGACTCCCCATTGAAAATGCCTAGCTCCTCCAAAACACACCGTATTCACCGATCTCCCCTTGTCTCATCGCCACCAATCCCTGTCATAATGAGGCTCAGGTGTGCAGCGGGTTGTTTGGGGAGGGGCTTTTCATCGCTCTGCCATGGAATCGATGGTCACTCTCATGTCTTCTAAACCAATGATTGGTTTGCGAGATGAGAGTTTTCTAAAGGATGATCATGTGACTGGGGTTTGATGGGTTTTTGATTGGTTCAAACACCTGCCGCGAGGCTCATTTAAGGAGAATGTAATTTTGTCCCCTTGTAAGAAAGGCCGTAATTCTTCCGGATGTCTAGTGTTGTTGGTTTTCAATGGCCCACTAACCTCCTTCAGTGCTTCCTTTATGCTCCCTTTCAAGTCGTAAACCATTGTTGGTGTCATGAGGACTTAAGCCTGTTTTACTGTTGTTCTTATGGTTTCTCTCTCACCTAAAGTATGTGAGTTGACCGAAAGGGCCTGGGAATGGGTTCAAACGCTGTCCAGAGAGGGAATTAATGAACCATGAATTTATAATAAATCAAAGATATGGAAATTTGACCATGAATCAACAATATGGAAATGTTGAATTTTCTATCTAGTGTACAAACATGTTTTATGAAGCCTAGTTCTGAACAACAAAAAAAATCAATCTCAATAGAGATCTCTCTCTTTGTCCAACACTAGGCTCACTGTGATATTGTTTCAATGGTCTTGTTGGTTCTAGTGCAGAGAGTGAATGGTTGTCATGGTTCCCATTTTTACAGTGGTCCTATTCAGGAAGTGCTTTTTCACACATGCTTTTAACTCCCTGAAAGAAAAGCTATGGATTCCCTGGCTTGGGTGAAGGCAATGGGATTGAATGTTAGACTATCGTTGGATGGAAACTGTGTAAGAGAAGCTGCCATATTAATCTTGTTGAGGGACAAAACAATTCTATGTGATGTAGCCTGCAACACCAGTCACTAGCCTGTAGTGACTAATAATGTTGTGCAAAAAAGTCTGCACTAATGAGTACAGCAGCAGACTTAATAATGGCACTATAAGCCCTGCTATTTTAATGTTTCATTTTATGAGTTATGTCTTGAAAGGCACAGTAGCATGCTGTCATTTTATTTCTGTTACTGATGTTCCATGATGTGCCATGTCGCTCTATAGTTTGTGGCCACATAATGCACACACTCTCATTTTTGACCTAAGAGGCTATTAATGACAGTTTTTACTTTTGATATGTTTTGCTTTCAAAGACTAGGATAAACAGTGCAAAGTTTTAATCTAATTAAGACTACATCAAAAGTTTTATGTAGGCCACTTACGCATATTTAGGGTCCAAACTAAGGTATGATGACATTCAAAGATTGCCTTTGGTACTGAATGGGGACGGAGTACAATTTGGCAATTGTTGCTGGGTTTTTTGGCACTGAATTCCAGCACTTTGAAATGATACTATGACTATGGGGTTGAGGTACAGATGTTACCTAAGAAGTGGTCTCTTGTCTCAACACACCCCAGGTATTGGGTTGTTAATAAGAGGGAAGGTGTAAGCTGAGGGTCCTACAAATGTGTGTACCAAATCACATATTTTCTTTTTAGAACCACACCAACCTTTATTTATCAAACACAATTCACAACAATATATGTTTGTCTTTTTTTGTTATTTAAACAGGTTGACCTTACAAACACAGCACTAATTAAAAACACTAAACATAGGCCAGGACGTTCTTACAACAATAATTCCTTGAATTATTAAGAATGATTAAGACTTGTTATTGATGCAACCATTGGACAATATATTTTTTTCTCTGATTTCATCTTTAACAGACTACATGAAATTTGAACCTCTCCCTTCATATTTGTTGAAATTATTAATTTTATTGTATGGTTTCCTGGAAACTCACTAGTACAGTAAAAAAATTATTGTTTAGAAACAATATATGTGACTTAGAGTTTTTAAATTATGCCAAACTCCCCACACATGTATTAATAAGTGTTTTCCAACAGAACATCGACATAACCAACTTCAGCAGCAGCTGGAACGATGGCCTTGCATTCTGTGCTGTGCTTCACACTTACCTGCCAGCCCATATCCCCTATCTGGAACTGTCTAGCCAGGACAAGGCAAGCACACTTCCTTACATCCAATATTTTGACTACAACAATTGCTGTGCAAATTATTTCATTTAAATTGCTGTAACACTATATGTAAATACAAATTTCGATTTACCCTCGCAATGTAAATGTGTAATGTCAAGAATGGCTGAAAATGTGATCACAGTGCCTAGCTCTGTCAAAATACCATTGTGCCAGATTGTTCACTAGCTTGCTTGTTTGGTTTATCTATTTTGTTATTCAGAGAACTGTTTCCTTTTTATGGCTGTGTTCAGTTTATCATCAGGAAGCATTATTGTGTATGAATCTCCCTCCCCCCCATCTTTAGAGACGAAACTTCACATTAGCTTTCCAGGCTGCAGAGAGTGTTGGGATCAAGTCCACACTGGTAAGTGAAAAATAAAATCTGCAAAGTGTTCTAAATATATATAAATATTTATAAATTAATTAATAAAATATATATAATATAATAATATATAAAATATAAATATAAAACCAACAATAATTATTTCAAAAGTGTTTAACACCTATGCTATGACTCCCTAAGTAGACTGGTATGCAACCAATTGTCTTTAGAAGTCACATAATTACTTAAACAGAGTCCACCTGTATGCAGTTCCTTGAGATAAAATTTATCCAGAGCGCACAGGACCTCAGACTGGGTGTACCAGTTATCATTCCGTACCACAATGACCTAAAAAACACAGCCAACAAAAAGCTGGGGGGGTGTTAGAACAAGTCTGTGAATGTTCTTGAGTAGCCCAGTCAACGCCTGGACCTCAATCCAATTGATAGAATGGGGAAGAGTTGTGAATAGCTTTTCCCCAAATGCAATGGAGCTTGAGCAATTTTGCAAGATTTTATTTGTTCGGAATAAAATACATTTTTTATTTTATGTTGTAACACAATGAAATGTGCAAAAGTCTTTTGAGGAACCTAGCCATGCAAACATGCCTTTTCAAACATTTGTGAAAGAATGAGTAATTCTTAAGAGCATGGTACTGTAATAGGATGCCACCGTTGCAACAAGTCAGGTCATGAAATGTCTTGCTTCCTAGATATTCTATGATCAACTAGTAAGTGGTATTATTGCAAAGTGGAAGCGTTTAGGTAATACAGGAACTCCGCTAGGAAGTGGACGACTACGTGAAGTTACAGAGCGGGGTTGCCAAGTGCTGAGGTGCGTAAAAGATGTCAATGCACTACTTACTCAATAACTGCAGAATTCCAAACCTCATCTGTAGCTTCATGGCATGGGTTTCCATGGTCAAGCAGCTGTATGCAAGCTTTACCTTACCAAACACAATGCCAAGCATCTGATGGAGTGGTGTAATCCACGCCGCAAGTGGACTCTGGAGCAGTGGAAATGTATTCTGTGGAGTGACAAATCACGCTTCTCTACCTGGCAGTCTAATGGACGAGTCTGGGTTTGGCGAATGCCAGGAGAACGTTTCCCACCTGACTGAATTGTGACAACTGTAAAGTTTAGTGGAGGAAGGATAATACTATGGGGTTGTTTTCTGGGGTTGGCCTAGGCCCCTTAGTTCCACTGAAGGGAAATGTTAATGCTCAGCTTACCAAGACGTTTTGGAAAATTTGATGCTTCCAACTTTGTGGAAACACATTGGGTAAGGCCCTTTTCTGTTCCAGCATGACTGCCTCAGTGCACAAAGCAAGGTCCATAAAGGCTTTGTTGAATTACTTTGGTGTGAAAGAACTTGACTGAACCGCACAGAGCCTAACTAACCTATCTAACACTTTTGGGATGAACTAGAACCGATGGCGAGCCAGGCCCTCTCATCCAACATAAGTGTCTGACCTCACAAATGCTCTTCTGGAAGAATGGGCAAGCATTCCAACAGACACATTCCAAAATCATGTAGAAAGCCTTCCAAGAATATTTGTTTCAATATAGTGTAGCTGCCTTATAATGGACCAGAGCAAATAGCCACTCATATGGTGACACAAAACAAATGCATCCTAAAGAAAACAAAAAATGGCATGCCAAAATCAATATTCACCAACACAAAAAAGCTGCAAAATGGGTTTCTGACCTCTTCTCTGATTCTTAAACCTCTTCTCTGTGCCCCCAGAAATTCTAAAATGTTGTTATAGACCTGAACCAGAACACCTGATTGACCATTGAAGAGCATGATCAATTGTTTAATCAGCTTAATCGGGTTTAATGGAAAGAGAAATGTACCTGAAAGGATTAGGTGTCCTTGAGGATAGGTTTAAGAACCATTTCATTAGACTAATCCATTGCTGTTTTGGTTCTAGAGTGAATGACGGCCCCTGTTGCATTCACATGGTTTCTTTCTGTTCTGCAGGACCTTAATGAGATGGCCAGTACTGAGAGACCAGACTGGCAAAGTGTGATGACCTATGTCACCGCCATCTACAAGTACTTTGAGACCTGATGTGACCTCGCCACCCAACATGGCGTACACAACCTGCACCACAGACCTGCAGTGCCTCTGATCGCACTGCACCTCCAACACTACCACTCTGCTGTATTAGCCCTCCCCCTAGGACCCAGCTATGTCGCACGCCGGCCACTCTGTCCAGGTGCCTGCTAGATTTAAATCACCATAAGAAACATACGAATAAGCTCAATGGCTTCTTAAAGCTATTTCATGGATATTATTATAATCAACAGTCTGGGCTTCACTGAAACATTGTGTGACGGACACAGACCAAGGGCCTTTCAAAAACGTATTAATGTTCATTACAGAATAACCCAGTTCAGAGTCTACTCAATCCAAAGGATCTGGTTAAAGCCGTATGAGCTGAGCTGCATTGAGAACCTGCGTATCCACTAGTTCTCTGTATCTCTGTAGTTTGGTAACATAATACAGACTACCCCTGCTTTTGTGCCTTTTATTTGTGTGACCTTGAGGTTATTCCTTATGCATCTGCCAAATCCTAACCGGTGCATGTAGTGTCAATTCTAGTAATCATGGCACACATTTGGTTATTGAAATTGGTTTCAAAGTTAATACCTTTCTGACCCTGTTCTCATGAGCAGGGAAACACTTTCAGTCCAGTAATGGTGGCTTTCTGACTGAGAAACAGAATTCAACAGTTACTTGAAGTAGCTACATTAGAAGTAATAAGGCTGCCAGCTGCCTTCTTGGACGGCTGTTAGATTTAAACTATTATTTTCTCTTTTTTGAATTTGTTAAAAGGGGAGTGAACATTTCTACAGTGGCTTTTTGAATCGCTAATGAAGACTAAGTTATGGACAAATGGACTATAAAGGACCAACAGAATGCCTCCCGTTAAATGGATTTTTGCATTGAACTGTCTTGCTAAAGTGTCCTATTTCTGTGAAGTCAAGGGATGGACTTGTCAAAAGTCTTGCCTATTGATGAATTGAATGTTGCTGACAGATCTATCATGTTGAGTCTCAGGTTTGGACATTCTTCATAATCACTTTTTGTTAAGGTTGGTGCGTTACTTGAGACTCTGGGCTCCACTCAATGCTTTAAGTTATTGCATGTATGTAAACAAACTTTCTAACTTGATATATTCCCTCTTGCTCTATTTATCTAGCCTATTAATGTTTTGATACAAGGCGGAAGGTGTCAAAATCAATTTGCACAGCAGCTACAAGCAATGCACAAATAAACGTAGCTAATTAAATATATTGGAGCATTCCAAGTTACATAACAAAGCCTTACTAATGCAAACAATAATGTTTATTTCAATCCAATGTGGTTTATATAGTCTCCAATAATTATTTTTTAATGAAGAATGACATGTTATTGTGCCTGTTCTTATTTCAGTTTGTGTGTGTTTATTAACACGGTTTAACTGACCATTTAGTATAGTGAGGCAAGTGTATGTTAGTATTAAGTGTAACTAATCTAATCTATTAGCTTTCATTATACTGCTGCACTGATTTCTGTCATAAGCTCATAACTTAAGCTGACCTGTTCCTTTCCTTTTGCTCCAGCAACCCTGTATAATTTCTGAACAATTAATGGAGACAGATTACCTTTTTAGCTGCCTTATTTTCAGTATCTGACACAGGCATTGTAACCATTTAAAGCTTTTAAGGGAGTCATTTATTGAATATTCCAAAGCGCATTCAACTCCTCACCAGCTGTTCAGGTGTTGGGGCTTAAGGAGCACAACCGAACCAGTGGCCATTTGTGTTTGTTTGTGTTGGTCAGTGTGGAAGGAGGTTGGGGCAGGAGGTGGTCTGGTAGTCAGTTGTATGAGCGAACACTAATTTGTGCCAGTTGTTACTATCATTGTCATGTACAGTATTTACTATTGAATGAGTGCACACTACGTTAAGTGGTGTATTTGGTTTATATTGCCATCCTGCAGCCCTGAGTCTTAAATATGATCAATTTTCTATTCTAGTTATGTTAATGATGTGAACTCTGCAATGTCTTGCCAATACAATATAGTACCATACTATCATGTCGCAGTTGACATTGTTATTGATTTGTGGTCCTTCATTTGTTGTGGTTATGAGAACTGAGAACTTTCTTGCTCTAACATAGTGTGGGGAACATGGAGGAGGTGGCATGTACATGGAGTTAAAATACGTAAGGGAAAACACTGGTCTGATTTCCATGTGCTTGAGATCCATCAAGCTGCTCATAGCTTCTGGCATCTGTATTGCTCAGAACTTTCACGGAAAATGTGAAAATAACTTCAGCATGTTTATTTTTTTGTTTTACGGGTCCATAGGTCTTGTATAGATTTTGTTTACTTGAAACCCTCTTTTTATTTTCTTTATTCATAATGCCTACAAGTGAGTAATGTCATTCTTACCATAGTTGTAATCTGTACAAAATGGACCTCAATATGAAATATGTTTCCTTGGGTGGTCTCGGCCTGTACTAACAGATCGCTTGCCACTAAATTAATTGCAGAAGGAGTATTGTGAAAATAAAATATTTCCTGTTTTGATACTGGATAAACATTATATTATTATGTAAGGACATAGGCCAAACACCTTATTTATTATTTTACCTTTATGTCAATAAGATACAGCTGGGCCATGTGTACACGTGTGTGTACAAACATACAATACAATGCTTTTAACACAGGTGTTATTCCCTTAGAGGCCTCAGGTTTTAGTGGATCTTGGGCCTGGCAAGGCCTGTGGGGTCCACATAGGGATGGGGTCTTTGCTGCAATAAATATTGATATTACAGCCAATAATATGATAATCAACAATTTTTTTTAAACAAGTACATCACAAATAAGGCTTTTATAACTACTGTATGTTTTATTTTGCATTAAGTCATTTTATTGATTTGCTGTTTTGGGGAAATAAATCAAATTTGCCACGTTTAATTAAATGTTTTTACCCTTTTATAGAGTAAGAGGCTATGTTGTTACTGCACTCCATATATTATTGTCAGACTACTAGGAGGAAGTTTCAAGCCACTGATAAATACTGCTGCATTCTTCAACCTCCCTTGTGAAACCGAGAACACAATCTTTGTCTTTGAATCTCTCTGAGGGCACATTAAAATACTAGAAGGATTTAGGTCCTGGGATTATATCAAGTTAGAATGTGATGTCAGTTGTATATGAATAGAGTAAATTCATTTAGCTAGCCGGTTATTTGCATTACAGTAGGAGCCTTTGTTCTGGTTGTCAGCAAGTCTACACTCAGTAGCCAGTTTATTAGATGCACTTATCTGGTACATTGAGGGCATTTCAGATACTCTATAAAAGGTAGGGTTTCAAGTTTTTTGCAAAATGGCCAGAGACTTGGCCATCCTAGTTTCAAGGGGAAGCTGATTCCACCATTGGACGCCAATACAGAGCAGAGCTTTAACTGTGCTGAGCAGAAGCTGCCCTATAATGAAGGTGTGAAACCAGATCAGGATTATTTTATTACATTTGTTGATGTGCTTTTATGGTCATAACTGTGAATTACTGCTGTATTATTTTACAGACAGTGATGCATTTTAAACTTGATTATATACTGATTGTGTAGTGGAGGAAATTATTGTTTGATCCCCTGCTGATTTTGTACTGTATGTCAATTTTCAGCAAGTAGTCTAAATAATTTAATCATCTCTATTGACATAATAATGCATTTTAGTGGAAATTGAATGGCATCCGTTACAGATCTAGTATTTTCAGTGTCTAAACTCCCGGTACTTAGCTGGCCATCTCCCAAATACAAAAACAAAGGTATGGCCCATTAACTATCAAGCGGCATAAAAAAGACTGAATAGCTGCAAAAATAACTTCAGCTTTACCTTTGACAAAGGAGGTCTCATGGTTGAAGTCTGTGCCATGTAATTGTCACTGCTTAAACGTTACTTTAGCTAGCTAGCGTAACTTGCAAACTTCAGCTCCGGCAGCCATTGGCATGGCCTCATTTAGGGAAGTTTGCTTATGTAAGTTGCTAGGCAACCAGCATTCAGTGTGTCTAGCTACCATTTGGCCAGTGTGGCTGTTTTTTTCCACAAAACCTTGATTATTTCCCAAACCATGCAACAAAACCATAAAACAATAGCAACGCAATCTGAAACAAGACGCACATTTTGATACCTGTCATGTCTCTGTATGGCAAAAACTGTAGGAGGGTGGCTATAATAATAATATAGCGTGAGATTACACCTCCACTTATTAATAAGGAATGCAACAGGAGTCCGGGACAGGGCTTTGCAGGTTAAAAATACAACGTCCCTTAACAGGGTGCCAGTGTTGTAATGGATTGAGTGCATTCTAGTCAGGACTCCAGAAGCCATATTATGCAGTGCATTACTGTTTTAGCCAAGAAGAACATTGCAATTGTCTAATCGAAATTTTATTTTCTAATGTTACGGAGATGGAAAAATGCTTCAAACAGGTCTTATTTTAACCATAAGAGTTTGATGTTAGACTTTCAGGTTAGGCAAATTTGGGACTATGCCACGTTCAGCTGTTTGTCATCTGCTTAGCAGTTAAAATGTACTTAGTATTTTCTGAGAACAAAATAAACGTGGCAGCATATATACAGTAGTTGTAACTAGAAGGGTTCCAAGTGAAACCCTGAGCAACACCGAAACTTAGCTTTGTGGACAGACCGTCCACAGCCACCAACTGATATATTTTTGATTGATAGTAGGCAGGCAGGATATGGTCCACATAGACCATCAGATTGATTGTGTTTATAACCTAAAGCATTTTCTAAAAAAGGTGTGAGTTGCTATAATTTGTTCCCGAAAACCTGAGAGGAATGGAAAATTAATATTGGCCGGTCGTTTTTAGATTTGTATTGTTTTATTGTGTGGCTTTTTTAAGAGTGGTGTACTACTGCCACTTTTTGGGTCCCAGATCCCAAGTGTAAGAAGTATTAGAATTAACTTATTATGTTTAACAAAGGTGGGCCAGGCACAGGATGTTGCTTCTTCGGATGTTGGAATAGGGAGAAGTAGACCAGCAGAAAGGTTAAAAGTAATTGTATATCAGTGTATTTGTAAAGGGAACCTCAAGGGTCCCTATTGACTTCAAGGGTCCTGGCTGTTCTGCGTAATCTTAGGACAATTTGGCAATGGCTTTAGCCAGGATTCACACAGGCCAAACCCATTCAGTCTATTGTCTGTAATAAGTTAATTGTGTTCCACCCAAATTAGCAAATGGTCTGGTGGAACAGTTTGTCAAACATGTCTTTCATTATCTCCTACAACATTTTATTGTTGTTGTGGGACAGTGGGGCATAGAGGTTAGCTTTATTGAAATACGCCTCATTGACTCAGAGCAGAGCAATGCAGTGCATGCATTTGCATATATTAACAATATGTTAGTAGTAATAAAATGATATTGATATCTGAAGTTTTTTATCGACTATACCGTAATGATTACTGTTCCCTTTGGGGGGGGGTTTAGCAGTGTGTTTTGTTTTTGACATTAACATGTTTCCATTGGTCGCCTTTAAGTGGCTGTAGTAGAACAGTTTCAGCTAGTTAAGACATTATCTTGGATCTTAAGTTTGCATTTCGATTTTGAAAAATGATTGACCAGTTTCTTCACAATTTCTTCACTCTGATTGTGAAAGCTTAATTCCGGTCTTGTCTGGTAAATCTGCTTTGGTCACAAGCGTTTCCGAAGTCACTAAACGTGTGTTCTGTGTCAAAACATTCAATTTATAGGTAAAAAGTAAACAATCAAACCAACCTGTTCGTTTTTTATTTTTCTACAATAGGAGGTGTTCTATTTTCTTGACGCTCAGTTTTACCGTATTAAGCGCACGTGTAACTACTAGACCAAAGCCGGGGTCACGTGTAAGAAAAACCGGGGGAACGCTTGAGAAACAGTAGCACGGCAAGGAGTGAAAGCGCACGCATATCCTAATAGGCTATCAAATGAACGCACCTAGAACCTTACTGTTCACCACGCGCCTACGATCTACACCTTTATTTGAATAAACAAACGATTATGGGAATGATGCAAACTTATTTCAAAAACGTTGTAATTAATTTGGAATACGTCGAGGCATACATTTAACAAGGTAACGTTTTCTATTTTTTTTTAAGAATTGTATTAGCTTCTATTGTTTAACTATTTAAAAACAACGTTGGACTAAGTAATAATAGAATTAAATACGTAATTTCTGGTGAAATCACGATTTGTTTTCTGCCGGGTATCCAGACATTAGACTCTATAGAATGCTTCCGTTATTTGTGCACTGTAAGAAACCGTGTTTAGACATTTCATGGATAAACATTTGTATCTTCTGATGGCGTACTCCATCTACTGATAGGGAATTACATGATTCAGGCAAATTTAGAACGCTAGGAAATATACGCTACTGTAACTTTCTGGTAAGGATCAGGTTGATTGGTGTGCCAGCCAGGTATAATTGTTTTCCACTGTGAACAGGAACTTTACCCACTCCGGGTATGCGTCATGAAGTGTGAGTCTGATTCTTTATTTGTATTTTATTAAACTCTGCTAACTTGTTAATTAAAAATAATTTGACAGTATTTAACATACATTTGACATATAAGTGGTGTCAAAGAGGACAACTGAAATTGTTTTTTTTATTGTAAATCAAACATGGGTTTGAGTTAATTTGGCTATTAAATTAAAGAAATGTTTCTAACCCAAATTAAATCTTTGAAATTATCAAAATGATTACAGCGAGTAATAGATTAAGGCTATACAGATCTTTCAGTCTTGGGGTCAAAAACTGACACAATTTGCAACTCATTTGCCACATGTGTGACACATTTAAAATAGACCTAGATCTGTCTGAAAAACCTCAGTCCCACCAATAATGAAGGTTTTTTGGGGATTCACAGTTCTGCTGCCACCAGAAACTCCACAATGGGAATCCTTTACCGTAAACATCATGAAGGTTCTGTATTACAGGATCTTATAGAGGTCTAGGGTTCACATTTATTCACTGGGAAATTGGGTGTGGTGCATTGATTTATTAATTAGACATAAAATGCCCGCTGTAATCTCCCACCATTAACTTTATAATGACGACACTCATCTATGAACAAAATCAGAACACTTAATTTAGTTTCCTGATTAACCAGAACCCCATTTAGTTATAGATGTCCTCAAGTCGTCTTCTCCTTATCAGGCTAGGCTGGGCTTGGGCAATCTCAGGGGGACATAGAGAACATTCCAGTCCCTGAAGGATCCAACTGTTTCCTCTCTCTGGTACGGCTGACATTTAACTGTCACTGGGATAGAAGCGCCATAACAATGATAATATTTTCTCTCACCCAGAGATTGTTAACAGAGAAAAGGAATATTGGTAAGAAGCCGGTCGTGTTAACATGACCCCTGCTGTTGCCCAGGTACTCTGGTGTAGTTATTTATGTGTTAACATGACCTCTGTTGTTGCCCAGGTACTCTGGTGTAGTTATATATGTGTTAACATGACCCCTGTTGTTCCCAGGTACTCTGGTGTAGTTATGTGTTAACATGACCCCTGTTGTTCCCAGGTACTCTGGTGTAGTTATTTATGTGTTAACATGACCCCTGTTGTTCCCAGGTACTCTGGTGTAGTTATGTGTTAACATGACCCCTGTTGTTCCCAGGTACTCTGGTGTAGTTATTTATGTGTTAACATGTCCCCTGTTGTTACCCAGGTACTCTGGTGTAGTTATGTGTTAACATGACCCATGTTGTTGCCCAGGTACTCTGGTGAAGTTATTTATGTGTTAACATAACCCCTGTTGTTTCCCAGGAACTCTGGTGTAGTTATTTATGTGTTAACATGACCTCTGCTGTTGCCCAGGTACTCTGGTGTAGTTATTTATGTGTTAACATGAACCCTGTTGTTTCCCAGGTACTCTGGTGTAGTTATTTATGTGTTAACATGACCTCTGCTGTTGCCCAGGTACTCTGGTGTAGTTATATATGTGTTAACATGTCCCCTGTTGTTCCCAGGTACTCTGGTGTAGTTATGTGTTAACATGACCCCTGTTGTTTCCCAGGAACTCTGGTGTAGTTATTTATGTGTTAACATGACCTCTGCTGTTGCCCAGGTACTCTGGTGTAGTTATTTATGTGTTAACATGACCCCTGTGGTTCCCAGGTACTCTGGTGTAGTTATTTATGTGTTAACATGACCCCTGTTGTTCCCAGGTACTCTGGTGTAGTTATGTGTTAACATGACCCATGTTGTTCCCAGGTACTCTGGTGTAGTTATGTGTTAACATGACCCATGTTGTTCCCAGGTACTCTGGTGTAGTTATTTATGTGTTAACATGTCCCCTGTTGTTACCCAGGTACTCTGGTGTAGTTATGTGTTAACATGACCCCTGCTGTTGCCCAGGTACTCTGGTGAAGTTATTTATGTGTTAACATGACCGCTGTTGTTCCCAGGTTTTCTGGTGTAGTTATTTATGTGTTAACATAACCCCTGTTGTTTCCCAGGAACTCTGGTGTAGTTATTTATGTGTTAACATGACCTCTGCTGTTGCCCAGGTTTTCTGGTGTAGTTATTTATGTGTTAACATGACCCCTGCAGTTGCCCAGGTACTCTGGTGTAGTTATTTATGTGTTAACATGACCCCTGTTGTTCCCAGGTACTCAAGTGAAATCCCTTTATTGTAATCAGTGGTCACATTTTTGTCAGCTGTCACATTTGCAGATATCAATGTTGGTTTGAATCACATTTCAATGATGACCAGTAGTTATGGGGAATGTTTATTAGAGCATCAAAAGACAAAATTCTTCAGCCTGCATGAACAGTGTAATCCAGTGTTAACCAACTAAAAAACGATTCTCTCAGTGACAACTCTATAATGGGCCCTGGAGTCTAATGTGAAGGCCTGTGTTAAGCTTTCGTTTTAAATGTATTTTTAATTGGTGTGAAATTAGTATTCAGTTAGTGGGCAGACATGTCAGCATTTCAATTAATGAGGTCAATTGCTCTGATACCTTAGAGTCTTTTCCCTTCCTCTGCAAAACATGGGGATTTTGTGAGCAGATGGACAATACTTTGGGGTTGACCGTCATTATGGTTTGAGCTTCACAGGGGTCATTTTACAACTGTTACGTATGAAAGATCAGGAGGACAGTGATACAACATTCAGTGGTGCTTGTGTGAGGTACAGCAATCCCATTCACCATATGCCTTGCTCAGGCAGACAATCGCTTAGCTGTGGCTTACTTTATGAATCCACTATAGGGTATAAGGCATTTAACTACTCTTCTTTTTAGTTACTTTAAACCATTTTATACCCAAATATTATGATACACAAATTGTGATTAAGGCTTTCAGTGTCAATATATGTGTCCTCCAAAGCACATTAGTTACAAAAAATATTCCATCACCAACAACGGAACAATTGAGGTGTGGGAAAACATTGCCTGGTCTGACAAATTCCAGGTAACTTTACTTCAGTGGCCTGTGCAGTCCCCACACCAATTTAACATCTGTAATGGGACTTTCTGGAGACAGTTGGTTCCAACCCAGTACTGGATGGTCGTAACTAATAAACAGACCACTAACTGTGTTGTCTCGTACTAGAGTGTTTATTCTCTTATTTTGATTGCACTTAGGGCAGCTTAAAAAAGAGTTCCCGGCTGTTATTTGAGTTATGTTCTATGTAAGTACACAATCATTACAAACATCAGTGAGTTATGTTCTATGTAAGTACACATTCATTACAAACACCGGTGAGTTATGTTCTATGTAAGTACACATTCATTACAAACACCGGTGAGTTATGTTCTATGTAAGTACACATTCATTACAAACACCGGTGAGTTATGTTCTATGTAAGTACACATTCATTACAAACACCGGTGAGTTATGTTCTATGTAAGTACACA
>JACXGK010010887.1:0-11068 GCA_016801125.1 Novumbra hubbsi
ACTCAACATTGTTCAGTTACATATAAAACGTAAAGCTCAATTTTTTCAGTTCATTCCCCGTCCACGAATCCCTCGAATTCTTCTTCAGTGTCCGAATTGAACAGTTGGGCGACTACGGCATCCAACCTGCCCCGCTTCCTCTCGTCATTATCCGAGTCAGTTTCGCTGCTGTTGCCTGGCAGTTCAGAGATTATTCCTGTTTTCGTGAAAGCTCGGATCACAGTTGAGACTGATATATCAGCCCAGGCATCCACGATCCATTGACAGATAGTGTCGTAAATCACCCGGCGCTGTCTCCCCGTTTTGGTGAACGCAGCTCGCAGTCTAGCTTTGAACGCCTTGTTGACACCAATATCTAGCGGCTGGAGTTCTTTAGTTAATCCACCCGGAATGACGGCAAACTCCGATCCAGATCCATATATAAAGCACTCCGGATTATAAAGCGCACTGTCGTTTTTTTTGAAAATTAAAGGCTTTTAAGTGCACCTTATAGTGCGGAAAATACGGTAAATACAAATATAATTGAAATAGGATTGGAAGGACACGAAGATTGGTGTCCATTGAAGTTCCAAGGAACTTAACCAACATTAAACCGTTTTATAGAAGAATGATAAAATATTGACAAACGTTGGTTTAACATTTGGTAGGCTTATCTGATTGAAGTGGGGAAAAAATACTTCGCTTTTGCTTAAGTGTGATATTGAATATGCTGTAATGGAAAATTTTATTAGAAGTGAGTGCTTCTGATTTCATGAACTCTTCAAAACCTAATGTGTCTATCATTCAGAAATATTGTTGATGGCTTATCAATAAACTACTAATTGCAATTTTGATATGTTTGATGTATAAATGCTTTCATCTAAATTCCGCCTCTTGGGTATTAGAGTTCTCGATTCTGCATTGCTTTTCTGTAACATTAAAGTGCATTAAAGAACATGTCTAGTATCTTCATGAACCAGGCTTGACTTATCTGTCTCATCATATAATGCATTTAAAGCTACCTAACATGATTTAGTATCAATTAGAATGTTCTTCCATGCTATCCCATTTAGTCACATACATTTGGGGTCTATACCCATATATGATGAGATAAATGACAATAAGTGGTGTAGTCAGGAGATGTCTCAAGTCGCCCCATATTCCATATATAGTACACTACTTTTGACCCGCGTCCATAGGTTTATGGTCCCTATTATGCAACCGAGTTCCATTAGGGATGCGTCCGTAGTCTCACTGTGCATCAGTCTTCTCTGATGCGTTACTGGCAGAGGCATGATGAGTAATGGAGATGGAGAAGTAACTCTGCCCTCAGTGATGCCCTATACCCTTTAAAGGCCACTACTTTCCAACAGCACCCTACTTATTGGCAGAGATGTGATGGGGAAGGAGACGGTGAACCAGCAGGGACTTGCTAGGCTCTGGAAGTGGAAGTCAGCAGAGGGTTAATATTCGTTTGAGCAGGGAAATTTGACACTTTGTCACAATATCTTTTTCATGTTGTTTAAGACTGTTGAGACAAATGCAAACAGGAGAAACTATCTCCCCGGGGAGACAGAAGACTCCTCTGTCTCGGTGCCATCAGCCTTTAGACACCATCACACAAGCAGAGCCCAGATGGCACCATATTCCCTATATAATCCTGGAATTGCATATGTTAAGTAAATTACTAGTCCTCTCTGCTCCTCTCTGCTCCTCTCTGCTCCTCTCTGCTCGTCCCAGCTTTCTCTCCTTTTCCTTTCTCTTCTCAGCTCTGCTCTCTGTTGTGGTCAGAAGAACTAATCTACTGTAATAGTATTCAATCATCTAGCAAACAGCCTTTAGTGTGCATCCCAAATCACATCCTATTTTTAGTATAGTGCCATTCTTTGACCAGGCCCCATAGGGGAATAGGGTCCCATTTCTAGTCTAGTGCCATTCTTTAATCAGGCACTATGGGGGAATAGGGTCCCATTTCTAGTCTAGTGCCATTCTTTAATCAGGCACTATGGGGGAATAGGGTGCCATTTCTAGTCTAGTGCCATTCTTTAATCAGGCACTATGGGGGAATAGGGTCCCATTTCTAGTCTAGTGCCATTCTTTAATCAGGCACTATGGAGGAATTGGGTCCCATTTTTAGTCTGGCGCCTGTCTTTATCCAGGCCCCATTTGTAAAAGCACTTTGTGACAACTGCTGATGTAAAAATGGCTTTATAAATACATTTGATTGATTGATTGAGGAGTGCAGTAAAATCTTGAAATCAGCCTTACCCCTAACATTTTGCCCGTGTAGAGAGGTTAGTACTGGAGTAATATTTGTTATGGGGGAGTGGCTGGACAGAAACCACTCTATCATTCTTTATGGTAGATTGGCTGGACAAAAACCACTCATTCTTTATGGTAGAGTGGCTGGACAGAAACGACTCTATCATTCTTTATGGTAGAGTGGCTGGACAGAAACCACTCTATCATTCTTTAAGGTAGAGTGGCTGGACAGAAACCACTCTATCATTCTTTATGGTAGATTGGCTGGCCAAAAACCACTCATTCTTGATGGTAGATTGGCTGGACAGAAACTACTCTATCATTCTTTATGGTAGAGTGGCTGGACAGAAACCACTCTATCATTCTTTATGGTAGAGTGGCTGGACAGAAATGACTTTATCATACTTTATGGTAGAGTGGCTGGACAGAAGCTAAATAACTAAATAGCTAAATAACTAAATTCAGTCTATAACGCAATAAAATGATGAGGGATGAATACATCTTGTATTCATGAATACATGAATACAATCTTTATAAACAGAACTGTGTTACAAAGTAATGTTTTTAATATCTGAACTTTAGAAGCACTGCATTAGAATGAATAATAATGGTATTCATTGTCTGTTGACTTAATGGGTTCAGTAGATGGGCAGGGGTGAGTCTAGAATAGCACCCTATTCCCTTGTGGTGCCCTTGGACCGATAGTGTCTGGTCAAGGGGAGTGAACTGCATAAAAATATAGGTATCATTTTGGAACACAGAACACATAATGCTTTGCTAAATGAACAGGAAGACCTAATTGCTGAAATCACCACATTTCAGAATGGAAACAAACAAATTGAGATCAAGAATAAATTATAATTTCACTTGGGAGACCAACAGATAGTTATGGTTGAGATTCAAACTGTGTCCACTCAGGCAGATTTGAGCAGTCATTTTACCTACCAAAGCATTACAGATTTTCTAATAATATATTGTGGAGTCTGAGCAGTTATATGGTAGCTTGACTGAAATAAGCTTCTTTATATTGGTTAACTGTTTTTTATTATTCCTTATGATTCTTGTGTCTAAAGGTGGGAATAAATTCCATACATACACCATCACTCTAACCCGACACCTGACTAGTTATACCACAGTATGTGGTTCAGATTTAGCTCACTCAGATTGATATTCACTTTGAGAGCAGAATTGATGGTTCATTCAAAGTCTTCCAGGTTCAGCAAAGAATCCCAAAAGCATCACACTACCACAACCATGCTTGATCTCTGATATGGAGCCCAACGCTGTGGCATTGGTTTTTGCCCTAATTCAGAATTCCTCTGTTTGGCATGATGGTTTGGGCAGAGATTTATTTCACTGGTTGTAGAGAGGGAGAAAAAGAGGAAGAGTGCATCTCTGCCTTAGAGGTTCAACAGTCCAGTTTTTGTTAAGAGATGTAAAGTTTTAACAGGGCAGCTTGTGTTTCGTTCAGTGTTGAGACAGACTTCATGATGTCACTGTGTCTGAAGTAGAACTAACAGAAGACACCATCTGCGCGCAAAACTACACCATATTTTCCATTTTATAAAAACATTATACACGTGATAGGGTTATAGTAACATTATACATGTGATAGGGTTATACAAAAATTATACATGTGATAGGGTTATAATAACATTATACATGGGATAGGGTTATACTCACATTATACATGTGATAGGGTTATACAAACATTATACATGTGATAGGGTTATATTAACATTATACATGTGATAGGGTTATACTAACATTATACATGTGATAGGGTTATATTAACATTATACATGTGATAGGGTTATATTAACATTATACATGTGATAGGGTTATAATAACATTATACATGTGATAGGGTAATACTATAATTATACTTGTGATAGGGTTATAATAACATTATACATGTAATAGGGTTATAATAATATTATACATGTGATAGGGTTATAATAACATTATACATGTGATAGGGTAATACTATAATTATACTTGTGATAGGGTTATAATAACATTATACATGTAATAGGGTTATAATAATATTATACATGTGATAGGGTTATAATAACCTTATACATGTGATAGGGTTATAATAACATTATACGAAATATAAAAACTCCTATTGGAGTTCCCAGCCTGGGTAATACACTTGTCTAGAGAAGGAATTAGTGGTCTGTATAGGGAATGGGGAAAGCCTTGTTATGGTGGTGACTGGAGGTTTCTATCCTGGATTGCTCTCTGCTATAATAAAGAGTTATCGGTGTTTGGCTGGCAGCCATCTTTAAAAAAGACTAGAGGCATGGTTTCATCTCACTGAGAGCCAGAAGACTGTAGCATTGATATCTGAGCTGTTCTCCTGTCTCAAACACACACACACATTGGTGAAATAAAACCAGCAAGGTTTTGCTTCAATATGTCCAGACATTATGGAATAGGTTTTGCTTACTACAATGTTAGAAGGTCTAGGGAACGTGAAGGCCAGTCAATGGCATCAATGCCTTTGTCATCCAGGAATGCTTACACACTCTGGCCACATGAGGCCGGGCATTCAACAATTCTTCAGAACACATGTTTGGGATTATTCTGAAGTAATGTACTTGTAGTAGTTCATATTTTGATAGCCTGGCGCTCTCTGGGAACATTCAGATTTTAAGGCCTTGCCTTTGATTTGAGCAGAGGGTGAATCCAGGGGAATTCGTTTTCCCTCCCTACATCTCTTGCTGTTTCTCAATAGCTTTGCCAAGCAATACGTCATGTATTTTCCAATTCTATTGTGGGGTTGATCTCTGGCTGTTTTGGGTTTGACCAGGCCAGTAAAAGCAGTTGTTGTTCACCCAGTCCATATTCATGTCATCAGAAGGAATTCCCCTTGACTATGCCTCAACTCCCCTTCTCACCAGAACGTTTTCCTCAGTCTGTCTGCTTCTCTCTGCTTCTCTCTCGTCGGTTTTTCTGTCTGCCGTTCTCTCACTCTCTTTCTCTCTCTCTCTCACTCTCTCTCTCACACACACACTTCCATGTGGGAAGACCTCACTAATTACATCTTGGTTGGTTGCTTTGGTAACGTAAGTGAGGTGGGGGAGGAGTGTTAAAGACTGTTAGGATGATGGAGATAATGTTTATCCTCTGTGAGAGAGTGTGTTATCCTAAGTGTTTGTGTTATCCTGAGTGTGTGTGTGTGTCAGGCAGCTCAGCGTGGTCAGGCATTACAGCGTGGTCAGGCATTACAGCGTGGTCAGGCAGCTCAGCGTGGTCAGGCATTACAGCATGGTCAGGCATTACAGCGTGGTCAGGCAGCTCAGCGTGGTCAGGCATTACAGCGTGGTCAGGCATTACAGCGTGGTCAGGCAGCTCAGCGTGGTCAGGCATTACAGCGTGGTCAGGCATTACAGCGTGGTCAGGCAGCTCAGCGTGGTCAGGCATTACAGCATGGTCAGGCAGCTCAGCGTGGTCAGGCATTGCAGGGTGGTCAGACCCTTGGAGGGTCACACAGACTGTCTGCTAGTTAATTGACACTGTGTGTCTCTGCTAGCCATGTGTGCCTCAGCAAATGTGGTAACCCTTTTAGTAAGCTTGGTAGTTCTCAGCTAGCTCTGTGTTTCTCATTTAGTATACCCTGTCTCAGCTAGCTCTGTGCTTCTCATTTAGTTAACCCTGTGTCTCAGCTAGCTCTGTGTTTCTCATTTAGTTAACCTAGTGTCTCAGTTAGCTCTGTGTTTCTCATTTAGTTAACCCAGTGTCTCAGCTAGCTCTGTGTTTCTCATTTGGTTAACCCAGTGTCTCAGTTAGCTCTGTGTTTCTCATTTAGTATACCCTGTCTCAGGTAGCTCTGTGCTTCTCATTTAGTTAACCCTGTGTCTCAGCTAGCTCTGTGTTTCTCATTTAGTTAACCTAGTGTCTCAGTTAGCTCTGTGTTTCTCATTTAGTTAACCCAGTGTCTCAGCTAGCTCTGTGTTTCTCATTTAGTTAACCCAGTGTCTCAGTTAGCTCTGTGTTTTTCTTTTAGTTAACGCTGTGTCTCAGTTAGCTCTGTGTTTTTCTTTTAGTTAACCCTGTGTCTCAGTTAGCTCTATGTTTCTCATGAGGTTAACCCTGTGTGTTTCTCTCTTTCTTTTCCCAGGTATTGCTGTGAAGACGTGTGTAGAGCTGAAGGATGTGTTGATATCAGGGCTTATATTTACCTCTGGGAGTGGATCTACTATTATTTTGGCTGTCAGAGCATCTAGGAAGTGACATCATGGGCAGGAAGAAGATCCAGATTACAAGGATTATAGACGAGAGGAACAGACAGGTATGTCTTCTCTCATTTTATCATCCCCTCTTGTCCATCCCTCTCTCTTTCAGCCTTCCTGGCTTATTGTTAGCCTTTTAGTCTAACTAACTAATTATCAGCAAGCCTGTGAAACAGTCTGTTAGTTTGGTAGCTAAACTAACAAACAATTATACTTTGAATTATTCTGTCCAAAGCACATTGGTCCAGAAGTCCTGATCTTTGTTTAGGTGTTTTCTGGCAAAATAGTTTGGGCACAGTAGCAGAAGACGTGTGGCGCAAACCAAAGACAGCATTTGAGCACAAGAACATCATACCAACTGTGAAGCAGGGGGTGGATTTGGGGCTGCTTTGCTGCAGCAGGGTTCTGGAATGGCCAAGTCTGGTCCCGGAATCTAAACTTCTTCCCAGTCGATGTCAGAGTCTAGTAGACAGTTTTAGGAAACGTCTTATTGAGGTAATACCAGCTAATACCAGTTTCTTAAAAAATAAAAAAATATTTTGTGGGGTGTCCTAATTTTTTCACATTACTATTTTTCTCTATCATAACATGTTGTTGTGGTTTACTCCGTCTGTCCACTCTGTCTATCTACTCCGTCTGTCCAGTCTGTCTATCTACTCCATATGTCCACTCTGTCCATCTCTCTTCTCTAGATGTCTGTCCATCTACTTCGTCTGTGTTCTCTGTTCGCTCTGTCCATCTGTCTAATGTCTGTCTAATCCATCTGTCCGTTGGTCTAATCCATGGGTGGGCAAACTACAGCCCGAGGGCCAAATGCGGCCCGCGAGGCTGTCCCATCCGGCCCACGGAATGCCCTTTTATGGCCTCCAAATCAATTATGATTAACAAATTACAAAAACAAATGTGGCCCTCCATTTCAATTCAAAATCTTGATGTGGCCCCCGAGCCAAAATATTTGCCCACCCCTGGCCTAATTCGTCTGTCCAATCTGTCTGTCTACTTTGTCTGTCTGCTCTGTCAGTCTTCTCTGTCCGTCAGTCTTCTCTGTTCGTCAGTCATCTTTGTCCGTCCGTCTGTCTGACAGTTCTGTCTGTCTTTCTGCAGTTTAATTTACCCTGACATTACGTGCAGAAAAGATGCAACAGTAATATTTATGCTGTGGTACTTGCGGTGTCATAGGTTGAATGACTCATATTTACATCACATTTTAATTAATATGATTTAAAATATATTTTTTATAATTCAAGAAAATACTTTTAGACTGATGATACAGCCTTCAGTCTTCAGTTTGCTGAGTGGAAATGTGAAATGTTAATGATATTGTTGGCTATGTTGCTATAACACCCTGATGTGACAAGCCAAGTTGCCTGTGCCAGCATAAACACATTTATGTTATTTAATAACTTCTGCTGACACGTTTGAGACGACTTTTGCTTCAACCTCTACCTTCTTATCATTGGTCCTGCTTCCACCTCTACCTTCTTTTCATTGGTCCTGCCTCCACCTCTACCTTCTTTTCATTGGTCCTGCTTCCACCTCTACCTTCATATCATCGGTCCTGCTTCCACCTCTATCTCCTTTTCATTGGTTCTGCTTCCACCTCTATCTCCTTTTCATTGGTTCTGCTTCCACCTCTATCTTCTTTTTATTGTTTCAACACATCCATTCTACTCCACATGTGCAAATGGAAGATGAAGTAAGAAATTGTTCCAAGATGGGCTGGCAGAGCCTAGTGGTTACAATACATATGTAATATTCTAACCCCAATCTCACTAACATTTGCTCTGGATAAGAGGGTCTGCCCAGTGACTGGAATGTATATATTAGTATACTTTATATTTAAAGTATTTAAAATGTACACAACTAGTAAATCATTTTATTATTCATCTCTGGATGAATCTTATTTTTTCTAAATTAATTACAAATACAAAACAAAAGATAATTGGTTGTGTAAATATCTGATCTGTCCAATATTCCTTATAGAGTAGAAGTCAAATATAGCAGGTGATTGGGATTCATAAATGACGTGCTAGGGGGCCTGTCTCTGCCTATACGTACTTGAGGTCAGTGACAGTATTGCTCCCTCGTTCATGCTTGGTTTCTAACTAGTATCTCCCTGGTGTCTACCTGAATTCTCTATAGTTTTTCCTTGGTTTCTTCATCTATCCTCTCTGGTTTCTCTCTAGTTCCTCCCAGGATTTCCCCTAGTGTCTCACTAGTTTCTCACTTGTAACTCACTAGTTTCTCTCAGGCTTATCACTTGTTTCTTTCTGGTTTATCCCTGGCTTCCTTCTGGTGTTTTTTCTCTGGTTTCTCTTTAGTTTCTCTCTAGTTTCTTTCTAGTTTATCCCTGCTTTCTCTGTGGTTTCTCTGTTGTTTATCCCTGGTTTCCTTTTGGTTTTCCCCTGGTTTGGTATAGATGAACTGGCATAGTGCTCTCATCCAATGTGCCCATCATTAGAGACCAGACAGTCCCCTGCCTCCACTAACCCAGCCTGGCAGGGCACACGGAGGAGCAGAATTGACCACATTAGTTTTACTAGTCAGCTATTCCACATACACTCTTATTCAGAACGACTTGCAGCAATAAACTAGTCAGCCATTCCACATACACTCTTATTCAGAACGACTTGCAACAATAAACTAGTCAGCCATTCCACATACACTCTTATTCAGAACGACTTGCAGCAATAAACTAGTCAGCCATTCCACATACACTCTTATTCAGAACGACTTGCAGCAATAAACTAGTCAGCCATTCCACATACACTCTTATTCAGAACGACTTGCAGCAATAAACTAGTCAGCCATTCCACATACACTCTTATTCAGAACGACTTGCAGGAATAAACTTGGTCAAGCATCATCAGCAGATCTTCACCTTGTAAGCTTGGATGTTCAAACCAGGGACTTTTTGCTTACTAACCGCTGTGCTGTTTGCCACGCATTTCTCCATATAGGGGTGAAATAAGTATTGAACAAGTCACCATTTTTCTCACTAAATATATTTCCAAAGGTGCTATTGACATGGAATTTTCACCAGATGTTGGTAACAACCCAAGTAATTGGTTTTCACCAACATCTGGAAAAATCTCATGTCAATAGCACCTTTGGAAATATATTTAGTGAGAAAAATGGTGACGTGTTCAATACTTATTTCACCCGCTGAAGATTCTTCTTCTTTGAAGCCAGTCTGTTCTTTGCCTTATCAGAGCCTGCAGAGGCTTTGCAGTAGATGGCTTTGTCTTTTCCATCACGTATCCAAAGCCAAGTGGGGTCACGTTCCAACTAGTTGTTCCCTGTACTCCTCCCTTCCCCTCACACTGTCACTCATGCATCACACCTTCCCTCAAAGTACATTCAATTTGAAAGGATTTATGTCTTTCTACTTTCAGAGTTAAGGGCTTCATAGGCCTGCGAAAAATGTGTTTGATTCCACAGCCAAGGAAAAGTTCTCATCACTCCCTCCCACATGAACCCATGTACATTATCTGTGAAATAAACATTCCCATCCACCTTATGTTCAGTTGGTGATCTAACCGGGGTGCAATAGGACAAGAGTGACAACAGGGCTGAAGTCATATTTAAGGAACACAGTAAATACAGTATATGTTGTGTTCACACATTCCTGCTTCTGGCCTCTCCTAGGTGACCTTTACGAAGAGGAAGTTTGGGCTGATGAAGAAGGCATACGAGTTGAGTGTTCTGTGTGACTGTGAGATAGCCCTCATCATCTTCAACTCCTCAAACAAGCTGTTCCAGTACGCCAGCACCGACATGGACAAAGTCCTGTTGAAGTACACAGAGTACAGCGAACCGCACGAGAGCCGGACCAACACTGACATTGTCGAGGTGAGTGTATGTGGTGAACACTACGTAGTATCAAGCTCTTATGGGTGTGGCATTTTGGTAGAAAAAATACAGAGATGTGTTTTAGTGCATATCTCTCTGAAGTAATAAGTTCCCTCCAATGTTTTATACTACGTATTTTGTGATAACTTTGTGCCACTGGTGAGAGTTGTAGCGTCAATAATAATCACCTCCCATGACTAAGGCCCTTCTTGCCTGATGATTTATCATGGCCAGACGTCTGCGCTAAGAGAAGTCTTGGTGGTTCCAAACATCTGCTCATTATAATGCATTAGCAATTGTTTTTATAGCTTGACACATTTATCAGAAGTCTACAGAGATTTTCCCCAAATGCTTAAAACACTAAATTTTCTCCCTCTTGCACATGTTTCTACATACTTTTCTGACAGCTTCTTCATTGAGTCAAATGTACATTAAATCAGTCAGTCAACGAGTTTGGGCTGAGACCACTGCAGGTGGGAGTTTTCATCCCTCAGGTTTAGGACAGCAGTCCTCCCAGTGGGAGTTTTCATCCCTCAGGTTTCGGACAGCTGTCCTTCTAGTGGGAGTTTTCATCCCTCAGGTTTCGGACAGCTGTCCTTCTAGTGGGAGTTTTCATCCCTCAGGTTTCGAACAGCTGTCCTTCTAGTGGGAGTTTTCATCCCTCAGGTTTCGGACAGCTGTCCTTCTAGTGGGAGTTTTCATCCCTCAGGTTTCGGACAGCTGTCCTTCTAGTGGGA
>JACXGK010010888.1:0-17129 GCA_016801125.1 Novumbra hubbsi
CACCGGTCCGTATCCAGCCCTGACTCCACCGGTCCGTATCCAGCCCTGACTCCACCGGTTCGTATCCAGCCCTGACTCCACCGGTCCGTATCCAACCCTGACTTCACCGGTCTGTATCCAGCCCTGACTCCACCGGTCCGTATCCAGCCCTGACTCCACCGGTCCGTATCCAACCCTGAGTCCACCGGTCCGTATCCAGCCCTGACTCCACCAGTCCATATCCAGCCCTGACTCCATCAGTCCATGTCCATCCCTGACTCTATCCAGGTCTAGTCCCATACTACTGCCAGCCCTAGGAGACAACTCCCTTCCCCTCTCACTTCCACCCTACACCTCAGTCCCAGACCATGGCCTCTTTCCTAAACCCCCCAGCCTCTCTGGGCCGCTTCGCAGGAAGGCAGATGTTGACGCCACACTGCCTCTAACCATAGCCACTCCCCAGTTCTCTACCATAACAGCTATAGCTCCAACCCAATTCCTCACCCGGTGTCAAAGCCCAGCTCCACGTACCCCAGCTCCTCGTACCCAAGCTCCACGTACCCAAGCTCCACGTACCCCATCCCCTCTCCTCTAACCAGAGAGCTCTAGCGAGGGGCCACTCTACAGGAAGACCAATGTTTACGCCATACTGTTTTAATTAAACTCAGCCGTCACTGGTATTTTCTTTACAATTTGGCCTGTGTTTGTGTTCACCCAGAATGGTTAGGGATGGCCCCACTTTTATACCTTAAGGAAGAGCCACCAGGGACTTTTCTTTGTTTTCTTTTCAATTCAGACACGTTTCAGCGTGTCTGGTTATATGAAACGCGGCTGATTAATCTAAAGATCCGGAGACCATGTTTGTAGAAGAGGAGATAGGAAGAGAGGCCACAATATATTAATTTGACTCAGGAACACCCCAAAGTGCCCCCACTGGGTGAATCCACTGGGTGAATCCACTGGGTGAATCCACTGGGTGAATCAAGTCCACCAAAAAGCCTTTCAGCATTCATGTCTCCAAAATATTCTTAATCAAGTGACTCTTGACTAATTGACCAGTCAAAACGGTTTGATGCTTTAAGCTGGTGAACTAAGAACAGAAGCAACCAGGAACAGGGTGTTACGAGACAGTAATGTTTGTTATGAGAAGACTTTCAGATGAGAGGATGTGATTTGATTTTAACCCGGAACCTTACAATCGTGAATTACAATACAAAGGAGACACCTTCAATTTGGCTTTATATCCCCGATTATACACAAAATAAATGTATTTGATAAGAAGAATCAAATGCAGAACAAGCTAATCTAATGCTTTATTCTTGTTCGCATTATGATGCCAGCTGTGCTAAGGTGTTATTCTCTTCCATTGGTAGCCAACACAGCAGTTCCCAAACCTCATAATAACTTAATGTTTTCAGTTAGTATATAAATCACTGTTAGACACACAGTGACACACTAAGTAGAGTAAGCAAGCTAGGTCTTGCTAGTAACTAGTTTAGTCATTAGCTTCAGTGAGCTAGGGAGTGAGGGATTGCCTTTTCACCAAGCTTGCTAGAATTAAGATATGGTTCTGTTTACCTCTACTGCAGTTTGGCATTAAAACACCAATTCAAAAATATTATAATAATCATAATAATAACAATAATATGCACATTGGCCCACATACATAATCCGTAGTTTGATGAACAACGCCATCTAGCCTGGCTGACGTGATCACGTCTCACAGAAAGGAGCTCTACAATGCTGTAGTCAATTGAGACCGGCTGGATTTCCAAAGGTGATGCGTGGACAGATGACCACCCGTCTAACTAAATCTCAGTCGAGCAATTGATTACTGACTAATCAGTGGACTAGACAACGGAATCAGGTCAGCCCTAGTATGGCCGCTGGTTGAGTCACCTATTTTACCAATTTATAGAATTATCCATTTGATTTAACATTTCCCTCAATAACACATCTGTTAAGCACTGCCTCCTGGGTCTGTGCAAGTGTTGTCTAAGCCCTTCAAGAAGGGAAGCCAATTCTGGTATCCGCTGGTGGGCATTTTCATCAATCAGATCAGGTTGTTTCACATGAAATATGAAACGCAGCCAAAGTGTTGATGGGTTGGCAACAAGGAAGACCTGTGACAAGTTAAGCCCAAACAAGGCAGCTGAATGTGTTTCTCTTTGAAGAAGACACACTGGCTTCCCAAAGACAGACCGAGCAGAATGAACCCATAACTATAGCAGGTGATGAAAGCCAGTGGGATCTGCCTACCCAAGTCTGCTCCATTACGAAGACATCCAACATGGTGTCTGCTCCGTCACGAAGACATCCAACATGGTGTCCGCTCCGTCACGAAGACATCCAACATGGTGTCCGCTCCGTCACGAAGACATCCAACCTGGTGTCCGCTCCGTCACGAAGACATCCAACATGGTGTCCGCTCCCTCACGAAGACATCCAACATGGTGTCCGCTCAGTCATGAAGACATCCAATATGGTGTCCGCTCCGTCACGAAGACATCCAATATGTCATGAGAATTTGTGTCCTAATGGCGTGAGCTTCCCGGCGGGGTCGCAGAGAGGTCACGTGTAGAGGTCCAAATGAAATGTAAACAGACTGTCTACTTCCTCTGCCCTCGTATCCTACCTTCCCTTCCTCTGCCCTCGTCTCCTACCTTCCCTTCCTCTGCCCTCGTCTCCTACCTTCCCTTCCTCTGCCCTCGTCTCCTACCTTCCCTTCCTCAGCCCTCGTCTCCTACCTTCCCTTCCTCTGCCCTCGTCTCCTACCTTCCCTCCCTCTCCCCTTCGCCACTGGTCAGGCTGTACCAATCTATCGCTCAGCTGTGCAGGCTAATCTAAACAAACACATCTCTCCCAGACCAGCATCTGGAACCCCTCACGTCTGAGAGCCTGGGAAAACTGTAAATGTGCTTGCATATGTTTGCATGCAATTGTACGTGCATGCAAAGTGGCTCTCAGTCGTCCCAACAAACGTGGCAAAGCTGTGCAGTGTGCCCGGGTAAAAGAGACTGGGTCCTGACATCATGCCCGGGAAAATTAGCCTGGGTCTTGACATCATGCCCGGGTAAAAGAGATTGGGTCCTGACATCATGCTCGGTTAAAAGAGATTGGGTCCTGACATCACACCCGATTAAATGAGCCTGGGTCTTGACATCATGCCCGGTTAAATGAGCCTGGGTCCTGACATCTTGCCCGATTAAAAGAGATTGGGTCCTGACATCATTCCCGATTAAAAGAGATTGGGTCCTGACATCATGCCCGGGTAAAAGAGACTGGGTCTTGACATCATGCCCGGTTAAATGAGCCTGGGTCTTGACATCATGCCCGGTTAAATGAGCTTGGGTCTTTACATCATGCCCGGGGAAATGAGCCTGGGTCTTGACATCATGCCCGGGTAAAAGAGACTGGGTCTTGACATCATGCCCGGTTAAATGAGCTTGGGTCTTTACATCATGCCCGGGGAAATGAGCCTGGGTCTTGACATCATGACAACAACAACAGCATAACAAGGTGTGCAGAGATGGTCGCCACAGAAAACCGAGCTGATATCTACTGGACCTGCCTTTGTTCTTGTGGGCCATAGGCAGTCAGTGTTGTGTGTGAATCACTGTGGAACTGACAAACATTAGAATGGATCCAGGAAATATGACACAAATTGATGACGTCCGTGGTACCGAGGCAGAACTTAAAAAGCAATGTGTTCCACGGCAATGTTTGCCGAGAGAGAACATTTAAGAAAAAACTTTACTTCCTCAAAACACTGTTTAAACTATCATTTTTATATCACGAATAATCAGTCATTGTGTCCATAGCCGGTTTATATTTCTCCAGCCACATAGCTCCGCTTTTTATTGAAACGGGCACCAGGCATTTTCTTATTGTTTAATTTTTCTATTTATATGTGTGTATGTCGTCCAGAGGGTCTTCCAGTTAGAGAATTCCTCAAAAAACACTTAGGTAGGAAAACTACACCCTTTGGTAATTACAAGTAGCCTGAACCTTAGTCAATAAAGCAAGTGTTTGAAGATAAAAAAAGCTAATTCCTGTTTTAGTAGTATACTATTGTATCTAAATACAGAAATGGGATATTGAGCAAAAGAAAAGAACTTTGGCCATTGACATTAAAAGTGTCAACATTAGACTCAATCGTGTTGACCAAATCAACACGAAACCAACTCTATAATAAACAGTTATAACTGTTACTGTTTCATTAAATAACTTGTAGTAACTGGGAATTCAGCACCAGAAAAACATATTTGTGTCACAGAATAAAGCCTAGTGTAGGCATTGGTGGTTAACAAACTAGAACTATATAGGAGGGAGATATCATGCTTAAGTTTCCTGGCAACGATTTATTCTTTAAAAACACATGTTTTCTTACTATTTCTTCTTTTTGACAGCACATGCCTACTAATAATAGACTTGTCAGTACCACATATGTAATGTTGTCTGTGTAAAGTAGTTTACATCTATAAACAAAACGCAGTAACATTTCAGTGATATATATAAAATAAAATCTCTTTAAAATTGCCCTCATTCGTGACTCAAATACCTCCGTCCTGAATACTGGAATGCAGATCAAAGAAAGAAAAAAAGTCACGGGCCCTGCCCCTTTTCCCAAATCACCACCCATACTCAAAGACCCCCTTTCAACAAAAATACATTTATTCTGAATAACGGATTCATGAAAAGAATAGCATAATGACGAGTTTCCAGTGGTCTACTTTTGTAAACATGCGTTTCTGTCCGCACTCCGCTTTTTCCCTTCAACCGGAGACAAATCTTTCGGAAAGTTGAGAGCTGTCCAAAACCGGACCACACACAGTCTCCTAGCTGCGAGCAGACCACATTCAACTGCTGGGGGCAGGCAGACACACACACACAGACTCACACACTCACAAAATGGCGGCTTTGACAAAATTTGTTCACTCCAAAACGTAACATAAACTTAATAACTTTCCTGTTATCTTTAAATAACTTGAGCGCGACTTATTTGCGCACACACAGCGTTAACGCAGCGTATGCAAAACACAGAAAACATAACATCAAATGTCATACAAATATGTTCAAGTTGTTCACTGGTCCCTTGCCAAACTGCTATACAATAAACAATCCCCCGAGCTTGTTTGAAAGACCCCCACTCTCCTCCACCCCACCCAACCTTATTCTTTCCCAAGCTTGATATTATTCTCACAACAGGAAAGACTAAGATTTTAAAACAAAATATAATTTATTGTCTTACCTTCAACCCAGAGTTTCTCAACGTCGGTTTCCAGATTAGCTGCCCGTAAGCCAACAGCGAAAGCTCCGAATATCAACAGGCCCACAACCAGAAACTTCCCGCAGTTCTTTTGTATGTAACAACCCAACTTAAACAAGAGTCTCTGAAACTTCGCTCTCAGCCACAGCGGTGCTTTTCTTCCAGTCGCCTTTCCCTGCGACAAGACAAGAGAAAGTACCCATATTACCCTTCAAACAAGTTTTGGAAACATCGCATGCATAACCTATAATAGTGGTTCAGAGGGGTATATTATTATGGGAAGATGATTTCACAATTATAAAAAGAAAAGGTGAATGTTAATGAATGTGTTATCATTGTTATGATTCGGGCAATTTGTTGTAGAAAATCAACACGTCATTTGAGGATTCATATAACGACTGTAAATGATGTTATGTAGGCTACGCTATAAACTACACACAGTATATGTTCATCGGTGTTTCATTTGTTAACCTCGGAGTCGTCCTATTATTCTGGCAAATATGGACGTGGATGGACCTCCTACGTCGAGGAAGGAAAGAGTCTTGTTGGAAAGCCAGCGACGTCAACGGAGGTTTTGGACGACAAGACTATAGTCCGCTACTTATTTCATTACACGTGCCCACACACTAGCAGACACAAACACACATACGTCGTCCACGTGCATACATAAACACAATCGCTTGTGTAAAAGGGCGAACGCATGGCTTGCAGTCAGTGACAGTAGCACAACCACGCGTGCGATACGTTGTATCAAGTTATGACACTAATCCCCGCACAACATGCACGCGGGGGTCTGCGCCGCAGCGAAATCACACAACACACAATTGCATTACCATTGGGCAGCTTGTGTGATCTGCGTTGGGGAATGAAGTAGCCCCCACCGAGGGAGGAGGCTACGACAATATTTGTGAACGGAAGAGGGCAGCCACATGGAGTTTTGCTTTAAGAGAACGACTCTTCATTAACGACAATATTGTAAATGCCTGGGAAGTTAAAATTGCGACCCGTGCACAAACACAAACAATATAATGTTTATGCACATTTTAATTGTGCAAAAGTGTAGAAAGGGTGTCCGTTATCAAAATGGTATAGCCTATATTGTAGCATACAACAATTAAAATTGTAAAGCGGATTTATTTAAAACGCAACTGTTATTGTCTACTCGCGAAAAGTTTCACTACACTTTAATAGCAAATAACAATAAAAACTGCACGGCATAGCTCTACAACACTCTCCCCGTGCCCAGCCCGTTCCGTAGCTATCCCGTTACCTAGCGACTTGACAAAGTTTCACTATAGTAGAATCGTGGGTTTCCCAAAGAATTTCACTCAAACACTTCAAAGAATAAGCACCTCAGATATTTGCTCCAAAGCGAATGCGGCATCGCAGTAACTTGGCCGCTGCAAATACTCCAAATCCGGCACTGTTGTGCGATAGTTCCCCCTGTTCCTCCGCGTTATCCTCGGCCGATCGGGGTCCCTGTTTTCCTGCTCAGATGAGACATTAGCAGCCGAGGCCATGTTGCGGAGACTTCGTGGTGGTTCTGATTTTCCACGTTATAATATTTCCCCGAAAGCGTGTGGTAATGTCCCAAGGCAACAAAGTTTCACTGTCGGTGATCTCACACCCGTAAAGTACTTCATTCTCCTGTTGGAGACGGCGAGTCAAAGTCTGCGCCTTCCATCCCAACATTTCGTGATCCGGAGGTCTCCACCGCTTCGCACATTCACCGTTTCTCTTCAAAAAAAGTTATTTCTCTTAAAAGTCAAAGAGGAAAACGCGATTCCCATCTACAAAACAGCGGACTGGAACTCTCTATGATCGCAGCCTTCTGTGTGTTCTATGTGGTCTTCCCCTGGGCCGCGCGACACGGCGATCTCTGAGATTCAATAGATGAGAAAAAATACCACTCTCCATTTGGAGACCGAGGAGGAGGGGTAAAAGCAAAAAGAATCGAAATCCCGCCTCCAGTGCTGTCAGATGGCCGGACTTTCTCGCATCTGATTGGTTCCAGAAGGGCAAAAAATTACTCAGCAAACACGACTATTATTAGCTGCTTAGCAACAGCTCACTAAAGTAGAGAGACCACCCAAGCCGACAGCCCTCGTGTGTGTATCTCAAACTTCAGGGGAGCCTTTTCAGAAAGCCAGCCCTCTTTTGCGTTTGCGCGCAACCAAGACTGGAGTCGGTGGTTTTCCAAAAGGAACTGCATTTTTCGAAGGAGCGTTTCTTAAAGAAAACACATTTCCAGCACTGTGTACGGTTCAGAAGGGGGTGAAATAAATGTAAAACATTTTAGTTTTTAACTTAAAAATGTCTACTTTAACAGGCTTTGATGGTGGTTGCTTTGCCTAAAATGACTGCAGTTCTTGGGGGAGGTCCCAATGTCTATTGCCAGTTTATTCGACAGCCTAATAGCATATTAAAACGCAATCTAATATATCACAAACATTATGAATAGTTAAACCAAATTGACAGTATTTTCTTCATTGTTTTGTCGTGTCGCGTTTTCGGACAATTTCTTTTCGGAGCATTTTTGGAGAAGCCAAATGAATAATAATTCTATATATTTATCAGAATAAAATACAGTCTAAGACACACTCGATACGTCACTTGAAGTCAGTTAAAGGTCTTTTGCGTCTTTCTGTCAACCTAGTCCGGATATATTTTGATTAGTGTAAACACGCAAACGAAAACAACCTTGGTTGGGTAAACAGTAAAGAAAATACTTGTAATTTCCTAATATCAATAATGTAGTCTATATCTTCGGAGGAATATAATGATGATAGATGATAAAACGCATTTGAGAGCTATGCTAGCACTGAAGGGTGATACACACCACGTATAATACTGGAATAATCGACTATAGATTTAAATCCGAGGGGATCCTTCAATTAAAAACGTCTTGAAGGCCTTTTACCCATGAAACAGATAACAAGTTTATCACGTATCGTGTTCGTGCCACTATCATGTCTAAATACATAATTTCAATCACAATGGTTGGTTAAACCACAATCGCCATTATACAGGTTGTGAGGACAGTGTGCGTGAATGCGCGCAGTTAACAGTCAGCAGAAAACAACCGAAATGAGTATGAAAAGTATTAAGTATTAAGTATTAATTAAAAAAAATATTAATTAAAAAAAATATTTCAAGACCCATTATTACATTGCGTAGAAGTGTTGACTGGGGTTTTTTGTCGGTATGAATCTCAGTCAGACAAATCCATGACTTTCTAGAGGTATGATGGGTTTACTCTCATCCATGTAACAGCATAGAATGTCGGATTGTCCGTAATTTCACGAGGATTTCACAATGCTAAGAGGTAATGTATAAATACACTGTTTATGTGACAAATTTTGCCCAGTAGGCAAAATCTCCACCATCCTCCATCTCTTGAAGCATTTCTTTATTCGGATTTTTATAATTAATAAAAGACATTGCAATAATTGTTACAAAGTCAATAGCCTACCAAAAATGCTCACCAGAATTTAACCCATTCTCACATTGGAAATGAAGGCCCATTGACTATGCCAAAAGCCTGTGCATGGTTTTATGTCATTCTGATGAACGTACATTCTGTACAGTAAAACTAAAATGCCTTGAAACACAGTGATTGTGGAGGGAAACCACCAAAACAAGTGCACCTAAACTGAGAGCTCTGCTCTTCCAAAAAATATGTAATCTGTCTCAGAACTCACTCACCCGATGACCTCAGTTGGTTTTGCAATTGCCCCAGCTGCTAATGGAGTCACTAGAGCAGGATGAGATCAGGAAATCCCTACTGACAGTACCCGCCTCCTCTGTTCCCTAGACTTGTTAGCTGGTGGCACAGACAAAGCACACACCTTACAGTGGAACACCTTCCCAGTGGCACACCTTCACAGTGGCACACCTTCACAGTGGCACACCTTCCCAGTGGCATACCTTCACAGTGGCACACCTTCCCAGCGGAACACCTTCCCAGTGGCACACCTTCACAGTGGCACACCTTCACAGTGGCTCACCTTCACAGTGGCACACCTTCACAGTGGCACACCTTCACAGTGGCTCACCTTCACAGTGGCACATCTTCACAGTGGCACACCTTCACAGTGGCACACCTTCACAGTGGTGGTCTGCCTGGTAATGCAACAAAGCACCTTTGATTGCTGCGCCCACTTTTTATTATGAAGTTTGTTTCCTTCATGAGCACTGTATGCACTTTTACACGGTTCTAGGTTGCAGAAGTACCGCTGGACTGCAAACATTCCCCTAAGATGTAACATTGCTAGACAGTAGATAGACCAAGTGGTCTGCAGAGGGTCTTGATATATGCATGTGGATTAAAGATGGGTAGTATGGCATGGGAAGGGGCAGTGCCATTTTGTTATTACATCATCTGGGATTGTGGGCGGAGCTGTGGGGAGGAGGGGTCGGAGAGGAAATAGGAGAGGATGGAACCACATCGATGGGAGGACATAAAAGCAGCAGCCTAGAGATGAAACCTACTTAAAAGGAGCAGTCAGGTTACATGATTATTCAGCTGGATGTGCCAAGCTCCTATAACAAGCTCCTACAACAAGCTCCTACAACAAGCTCCTACAACAAGCTCCTACAACAAGCTCCTACAACAAGCTCCACCAGGGCACCCAGTCCACCTGGGCACCCAGTCCACCAGGGCACACAGTCCACCAGGGCACCCAGTCCACCTGGGCACCCAGTCCACCAGGGCACCCAGTCCACCAGGACACCCAGTCCACCTGGGCACCCAGTCCACCAGGGCACCCAGTCCACCAGGGCACCCAGTCCACCTGGGCACCCAGTCCACCAGGGCACCCAGTCCACCTGGGCATCCAGTCCACCCAGGTGGTCCCGTTCTGAATGAAAGGATCCTTGCTCGTCACGTGATCAGGCTAAAACTGTAAACACGCTGTACTTGTACTGTACCTGTATTTGTACTGTACCTGTACTTGTACTGTACCTGTATTTGTACTGTACCTGTACTTGTACTGTACCTGTATTTGTACTGTAACTGTGCTTGTACTGTACCTGTATTTGTACTGTTCAATGACAATAACGTTTATTCTAATGTAAAAGAGGAGACAGTATCATAGATTGAATGGTACCATCATGGATGATCTTTATTTCCATTGTAAATTCTCTTCGTAACCATTTTACAATATATTTTCGCCCTCTGGTGAGTGTTATCATCAGGACATTTTAGTTTGGCATTTAGATAACATACCTATATTTTCATTCACAAATCTGCTCATCTGATGGTTGAAACCACAATTGATATTATATGTGCAGGTTGTGAGAAGAGGGGTTAGGATCAGGCAGTGTCTAACGCATGAGGGGAGTGTCTAACCCAGGAGGCGAGTGTCTAACCCAGGAGGGGATTCTCTAACCCATGAGGGGAGTGTCTTACCCATGAGGGGAGTGTCTAACCCATGAGGGGATCGTCTAACCCATGAGGGGAGTGTTTAACCCATGAGGGGATCGTCTAACCCATGAGGGGAGCGTCTAACCCATGAGGGGAGCGTCTAACCCATGAGGGGAGCGTCTAACCCATGAGGGGAGCGTCTAACCCATGAGGGTAGTGTCTAACCTATGAGGAGAGTGTCTAACCCCTACATGGTGTCAACGTCAAGATTTTCTAGGTCCTATTCTGGACATTGTCCTGCATGTTGTGCCCCCTAGATATTATCAGACAGTCCTGCATGCTGGGCCCCCTAGATATTATCAGACAATCCTGCATGCGGGGCCCTCTAGATATTATCAGACAGTCCTGCATGTTGGGCCCCCTAGATATTATCAGACAGTCCTGCATGCTGGGCCCCCTAGATATTATCAGACAGTCCTGCATGCTGGGCCCCATAGATATTATCAGACAGTCCTGCATGCTGGGCCCCCTAGATATTATCAGACAGTCCTGCATGCTGGGCTCCATAGATATTATCATACAGTTCTGCATGCTGGGCCCCATAGATATTATTAGACAGGGTCCTGCATGCAGGGCCCCCTAGATATTATCAGACAGTCCTGCATGTTGGGCCCCCTAGATATTATCAGACAGTCCTGAATGTTGGGCCCCCTAGATATTATCAGACAGTCCTGCATGTTGGCCCCCCTAGATATTATCAGACAGTCCTGCATGCTGGGCCCCATAGATATTATTAGACAAAGTCCTGCATGCAGGGCCCCCTGGATATTATCAGACAGTCCTGCATGCTGGGCCCCCTAGATATTATCAGACAGTCCTGCATGCTGGGCCCCATAGATATTATTAGACAAAGTCCTGCATGCAGGGCCCCCTGGATATTATTAGACAAAGTCCTGCATGCAGGGCTCCCTGGATATGATCAAAAAGGTTTCTCATACTGTTGCACACTAGTCCTGTCTACAATTGTTTACGTTGCGCATTCTGGCTGCTGCTTGGAGTGAACTCATGCTGTCCGTACTTCCACACTGTGAGCCCTTGGCTCTGTTACCCAAATGCAGGGTCCAAAGCACTTGGTGGGGCTCAGTGAAACTTTCTGTGCAGGGGACATGAGGAATTTATGCCACTGAATAATTCCACTTGAAAAGGATTCTGAAACTTAAAGAAAGCATTTCAATGTCCTGGTTTAAATTCACCAGCCCACACTACATGTGGTTAAAATGCAGTAATTCTTGTAAAATTACTATGCTGTGGCCCAATTTTTTTAGAATGACACAAATATACATTTTCACAAAGTCTTTTTTCATAACAATATGCATGTACTCCAGAATGTCATGAAGAGTGATCAGAAGATTTCAGCCCTGCTACAAAAGGACCAGCTGACATCATGTCAGTGATCCTCTCGTTAACACAGGTGAGAGTGTTTACAAGAACAAGGCTGGAGATCACTCTGTCATGCTGATTGAGTTAGAGTAACAGACTGTATGCTTTAAAAGAAGGGGGGGGCATGAAATCATTGTTCTTACCTGCAAGGAAACACGTGCAGTCATCATTGCCAGGAAAGGATATTGCTGCTATTAAGATTACACCTAAATCTACCATTTATCAGATGGTCAAGAACTTCAAGGAGAGAAGTTCAATTGTTTTGAAGAAGGCTTTAGAGTGCTTAAGAAACTCCAGCAAGTGCCAGGATCGTCTACTAAAGTTGTTTCAGCTGCGGGATCGGGGGACCAGTGCAGAGCTTGCTCAGCATCAGCAGGAGGAGAAGGTGAGCACTGCCATCGGTCCTGTGTCATGCCAACAGTAAAGCCTCCTGAGACCATTCATGTGTGGGGTTGCTTCTCAGCCAAGGGAGTGGGCTCACTCACAATTAAGAACACAGCCATGAATAAAGAATGGTACCAAAACATCCCCCGAGAGCAACTTTTCCCCACCATCTAAGAACAGTTTGATGATGAACATTGCCTTTTTCCAGCATGATGAAGCACCTTCAAAAGTGACAACTAAGTGGCTCGGGGAACCAAACATCTACATTTTGGCCAGGAAACTACCCAAGACCTTAATCCCTGAGAACTTGTGGTCAATCCTCAAGAGGCGGGTGGACAAACAAAACCCCACAAATTCTGACAAACTCCAAGCATTGATTATGCAAGAATGGGCTGCCATCAGTCTGGATGTGTCCCAGAAGTTAATTGACAGCATGCCAGGGCGAATTGCAGAGGTCTTGAAGAAGAAGCGTCAACACTGGAATTATTGACCTTTTTGCATGTACTTAATGTAATTGTCAATAATAGCCTTTGACACTTATGAAATGCTTGTAATTATACTTCAATATACCATTGTAAAATCTGAAAAAACATCTAAAAAAATTGCAGCAGCAAACTTTGTGTAATCCAATACTTGTGTCATGCTCCTAGGATGATACAGAGTGCAATGAAAGCTGAAGCAGGAGCGGTTCAGTGTCCATTTATTATTTCACCTCTGTCTAAGCGGAGAGACTGTATTGTGCCTTAAATGTGATGTACATCAACAATAACTGGTTCCCTGAAGGAGAAAACAAATAACACAAGGGCTTAAAGTGAAGACCAGGTGCCTAAGAGGTGGGGCTTCTGGGTCACCTTAACACCAGAGGGGATTTCAGTCTGTGGCCATGCATGCCCGTACAGGTGAGCAGGTATGGGCAGTATTTATGATACAAGTATTTAAATAAGTATTTCAATTACAAAGTACTCTTTTGTAAATTGTATTTGATTGGGTTGATGAAAATTGTTTCATATTTTTTATCAAAATATTTTAGTGTTTTGTATTTTGTTTAAAAAAAATACTGTAAAATACTTTGTGAGAGAAATCTGTATGACATCATAAAAATGCTGCTTCTGATTGGTGCATACTCAGTAAGTTGACCAGACTTGTTGAGATCAGAAGAGAAAATGTATCAATATCCAAAGAAATTGAGAAATGTGTAGGTTGCCAGCTATCCATCGATTTTTCAACAGTTCATGTTAAGTGTTGGTGTTCGTTTAATTAGGCTAGGTTAAATCCTTTACCGTTTGACGTAATGTTCCAGCTATCTATTTGGCCAGAGTAGCAGCTCTCATAGTTAACGTTAGCTTGCTACATTAGCGTGCTACTTTTAGCCTACATGAAGGTTTTGTCACAAAAGTTGTGCACAAAAAAAATAATAAAGCGTTTCAGTGTTGTACAACATTATATTATAATTCCACAATATGGAGTAACTTGTTAAATGTATTATGATATGTATGATTAACAATCAAATGATTCATAACTAGTTGCTATGAATAATGGTGCCATCAGTTGTCTTCTTATGAATGACTTGTTTCCACTGAGTCAGTATTACTTTATATTAACTAAAATAGATTATAATTATAAATCATTTGAAAACTGTTAGTTAAACATTAAACTGTTGGTTACTTTAAAACTAATCTTTATCTGGGTGATCACATGGATATGGGAATATTTGATCTGTTGATTGGTTGCGTGTGTCAGATTTAACACTTGACTTGTAAGGTAGAGACAAGCTGTTGCTATCAAACATTGTCTACTTGCTCAACTGAGTGTCCTGGTGAAGGAATAGATCAGATGGGCTGATAGATGGAAGGTTTGCAAAGCTATCTCATGCTCCCTTACTAAGTATTTTTTGTTTTTTTAAATACAGTTGTTTATTTTGATACATGATGTGCCTGCTGTATTTTGTAGTTTATTTTGATACACTTCAAATTAAGGTATTTGGTATCTTATTTTAAAATACATTTTGATGTATCTTTGCCCATCCCTGCATTTGAGAGAGCTTCCTCTGCTGTTGTACCTCGCTCCCCCCCTTAAGGAACAAAAGTTATAAAAAATGGATTAGTCTTTCATGGTCGATTTCCAGGTTGAGTACCAGGTTGAGTCACAGCCAGTTGTAACCAGGTTGAGTACCAGGTTGAGTCACAGCTGGTTGTAACCAGAGTTGTGATGGGTAATGAAACATCATTAGACATGGGTGTCATTAGTGGTGTCATGGCATTTTTGGCACGGTTATGTTTGACTTTGCCGGAGCTGCCCTCCTGTAGGTGGGGAACAACTAAAAGACCAGATGTGGATAAACTAACAGCTTTACTAGGGATGGAGTTTGAGCATTGCCAAAAGGTAGGGGGTCCTGTAGTGGATGCTAGCTTTAACTGGAAGTGAATAGGGGTGGAATGGCTTGGGAGAACATGAGAAGGTTAGACACCAGATGTGTTGTGGTGTGCTGGATGAGTAGCAGCCACATCACATTTCAGAAGTCCACATGTGAAGGGAGACAAATGTCTAGGTTAATACCTTTGGCACTTCATGTTTTAAGTCAGGTTGTGGTCAACCAATCTTGTGGAGCATGAACTTACAGGAGTGAGTCACTGCCTTCATGCTTGTAGAAAGTGTAGTTGTGTAGGGTTATCAACCCTAATGAAGTCTTATAGTGAGAGGCTTTTGTCTTTAGGATGAGATGATATCCAAGCATGTCTGCCTGGCACAAAGAAAAGCATGTAGCTACCCGAGTGTTCAAATGGAATGGAGGAGAATAGTTGAATGCCATTGGCAGAGCAATGTTAGGATAAACCAATGTGAGGATGACAACCCGATGACTTGATGTATAAAGAAAAGAAGACAGGGCCTAGAGCGGTGCCCCCAGGAACAACAGTGTTCAATTGGTTTTATAAAAAATTCGAATGGAAAATAATATACTATTATAATTGATTTTCCCCTGATGTTGACGAGACGAAGACATGATGAAAATACATCTTTGAAGAACAAACAGTGACAAAAATGAATTTGTATATTTTCGTTGACAAGACATAATGAGATGGGGAAAAACACATTGCTACTAAGATTTATTGTGTAACCGATCAAGTGCTTGCATGTGCATCTTGCGTGGTACGCTTGTCCCTGCCAGTCAATAAAGGACTTGTTTTCCCGGGGTCTTACTGTTTATGTGCTCAACCCTCTCAGAAAACAAACAAAAGTCATTTAAAACAATTAAATGTGAAAGTAATCCTACATTTTGGCATTAAACAGGACAGAGACTAAATCACAGAGGACAAACGTGCGTCTAATGTACACTTCTAGAAGGATCTCACTGAGTGCCATCACTGTTATCACCTGTAAAATTATTAAAACTATGACTACCTGTATAAAATAGCTGCCAGAATGATAACGGAGGGACACCAGCAGACACACAGATCTTCTCCACGTGATCAGGCAGGAGACACCTAGCCATCATGGTGGAGAGGAAGTGTCAAGGTGGGGTTATAGCACGGCAGGAGACACCTAGTCATGATGGTGGAGAGGAAGTGACAAGGTGGGGTTATAGCACAGCAGGAGACACCTAGCCATGATGGTGGAGAGGAAGTGTCAAGGTGGGGTTATGGCACGGCAGGAGACACCTAGCCATGATGGTGGAGAGGAAGTGACAAGGTGGGGTTATAGCACGGCAGGAGACACCTAGTCATGATGGTGGAGAGGAAGTGTCAAGGTGGGGTTATAGCACGGCTGGAGACATCTAGCCATGATGGTGGAGAGGAAGTGTCAAAGTGGGGTTATAGCACGGCAGGAGGCCATCCAAGAGCATGAGAAACCTAGTCATGATGGTGGAGAGGAAGTGTCAAGGTGGGGTTATAGATCAAGGCGGTCCAGAGGAGAACACTAACAGTGAACCGGGGCACTGGAGAAATGTACATATTTCAGACGTGAGGCTATTACCAACTTGCTTACACCTGTCAAAGGCTCCCCAATCTTCACAACTGTGTAAGGTGCCTTAGGGTTTTATTTGGGACAGATTCTTCCAATTTACTGGTTCAGCTCACTTCCTAGTTAATTCAAAACATGTAAATGAGGTGGTTGTTTTTGAGTGAAAATTATGTAGTAAATGCATGTGTGAATTACAAGCCTATGGATTTATCTATCTGTTCAATTTAAACCACATTAAATTAAAGAATCAGTTGTCAAAATGGTCATTAAATTAGTTTCACTTTTTTTTTTTTAATTAAAGTTGTAATCAGCGGTCAATAGATACACAATAAACTACACTCAATCTTAAAATACATTGAAATTGCAGTAATAAAATATAAACAACAAAGGTATGCACTTTTCAATTTCTGAAAAATAAACATTTTGTTATTCTTTTAAATCCCATGTTTTCCACAGATGTCAACAGCCCCATATCCTTAGTAGAATGTGCCTCCATCACCTTTTTCCATCGTTTGCTGCTTTAGTCACATTGGCATGTGCATAGCCAAACCACTGCCACTACTGACTGTACATAGCCCAACCACTGCCACAACTGACTGTACATAGCCCAACCACTGCCACAACTGACTGTACATAGCCCAACCACTGCCACAACTGACTGTACATAGCCCAACCACTGCCACAACTGACTGTACATAGCCCAACCACTGCCACAACTGACTGTACATAGCC
>JACXGK010010889.1:0-16900 GCA_016801125.1 Novumbra hubbsi
TCACCCCAGGCCCAGTGTTGTGTGTGTATAGTGTGTGTGTATGTGTGTGTGTATAGTATGTGTGTAACTACGTGTGTCTCATCACCCCAGGCTCAGTGTTGTGTGTGTGTATAGTGTGTGTGTATGTGTGTGTGTATAGCATGTGTGTGTGTATAGTGTGGGTGTAACTACGTGTGTCTCATCACCCCAGGCCCAGTGTTGTGTGTGTATAGTGTGTGTGTATGTGTGTGTGTATAGTGTGTGTGTAACTACGTGTGTCTCATCACCCCAGGCCCAGTGTTGTGTGTGTATAGTGTGTGTGTATGTGTGTGTGTATAGTGTGTGTGTAACTACGTGTGTCTCATCACCCCAGGCCCAGTGTTCGTGGTCCAGTGGCTGTTCGATGAGGCTCAGCTCACCGTTGACAACATCCACCTCACTGGTCAGCCCGTCCAGGAGGGTCAATGGCGTTACATTCAGAACCTGGGCATTGAGCTGAGGAACACACTCAAAGATGTCCCGTAAGCTCCAGAAAAACTCCTGAACCTCTAACAGCAAAAGGGTTGCTACTGCTAAAGCAATCGTACAGCTACCACAGCAAAACATACAGGAACGTGCCAGATAGAATATCAAGATAACAGCGTTCACCCAGTCTTATGTATTTGTATTTATTTTTCAGAGCCATGTTTGGTCCAGCTTGCCTATCACATGAAATCATAACAAGGAAGTGAGTATGGCACGTTCTCTTTTATCTTTCACAGCAAGGGTCGTGTTTGACAGGACATGCTGTAGGAGAACAATTTGACGTGGGAGACGTCTCTGCTGTTATAGTATTCATCTTTCAATACGTTTTATCCTGTTCTGAACACTACACCGTCTGGTTAGAGGTCATTGGCTGTCGCCCAGCCGCTTGTACTGTGAGCCCTTCCGTGGTGTAACAGCGCCCTCTTGTGTCCGGCCACTTACAGTTACTGGATCGACGTTCAGGTCAAAGGCACTTCCCTGCCAAGAGCCCTGTACTGCTGGGACCGCAGTTTCTACGACAACGGCCGGAACAACAAGACCCCGCCCAAGGGCTGCCCGGTACATTTGATTGACAGCTGCCCCTGGCCACACTGCAACCCAACGTGTCCCACCATCCGGGACCAGTTCACCGGCCAGGAGATGAATGTGATCCAGTTCCTCATGCACATGGGCTTTGATGTGCAGAAGATGGCTCAGCAGCAGGGAATGGACCCCAGCAAGCTACTGGGCATGCTCAGTAGCGGGAGCTAGAGTGACATGAGTGACGTCTTAGTACAGCAAACCAGGGGGCTGGTCACTATGGGGCATAATCCTAACTCTGAGATCTCAGGGGGCTGGTCACTATGGGGCATAATCCTAACTCTGAGATCCCAGGGGGCTGGTCACTATGGGGCATAATCCTAACTCTGAGATCCCAGGGGGCTGGTCACTATGGGGCATAATCCTAACTCTGAGATCCCAGGGGGCTGGTCACTATAGGGAATAATCCTAACTCTGAGATCCCAGGGGGCTGGTCACTATGGGGCATAATCCTAACTAAATTAGGATTCAGCTCCAGGTCTGTTCCCCACACCTGTTTTCTCCAGCCCATTAGTATCCTAGACAACCTGTTCCCATCCCACCAGTTCTCTTCCTCTTCTTCACACCTAAGGGCTAAACAAACGGGCTCCTAACCTTTGACCCTTTACCACAACCCACCAGATGGCTCCACTCACAACCCACTACTGTTAGAACAGCGGATGAACTACGCTACCACGACAACACTCACCTCTCTGCCACTTCTCTCTTAAGTTATCTTTTGGTTGTAAAAGAAAATGAAAAATCACGAATGTAATCCAGTTTTAAGGATGCTCACTGTTCTGTTTTTGTTTGCTCTGTTCATATATTTTATTATTTACCGTAAATTATATTCTATGTCCATAGCTTTTAATTGTATCATAGTTAAAAAAGAGGGATAATACAGTCATGAGTTAAGAAACATTTCTTTATGAAGTAGACTAGTCCATAGAGAGTTTATGAAGAAAACAGGATGTTTGCGTTTTCTAACTGTCCAGCTCATTTAACCACACAATTGTTCTGAAAAGGTACTCACTCATGAAAGCAGGAAAGCTTTGGACAGTAATGCTTCAGAGAGGCCGTGTCCCAAATGGCCCCTAATTTCCTAAATGGTGCACTAATTCTGACCTAAAGAGTGTCCAGAGTACAGCACAGCATGGAAAAGGAAGCCCTACAGGGAAACCCAGGGATGATTCAGCAACATTTTCAAAGTGTTGCAGTTGTTCATGTAGTAAATAGATTAGACCCCATCCCCAATGGGAATGTGCCAGGTATCAAATCTGCTCTACAAAATGCTTGTCAATTTGAACTGTAACTCTTCACACCCCTGAACAGGCCCCAGGTATTTAGCCCAGTCTAGTCTCCAAGGCCGTAGAGTGACGCTAAAAGAGGGCGGATGAGATTGAGTGAGTGAAGCCCTTCATCCCCACAACATACTTTAACAAAAACATCAGATTGTTCTCAATTAGCTGCTTGGGAACAAACGGCTAGCTGGCGGTCAGTTCGTTATTGTCAGTGGATTGATATGGCTGCAACGCTGATATGGCTGCAACGCTGAAACTACCAGGTAGATTGCAATTAACAGTTTAGCCTGAAGCAAAATGTGTTCAGGTCCATTTTAAAACTGCACGAATTGTATGAGGAACAGAATTTGACACCACTGTCAATGACAGTGATTGTATGCTACCTATTGGCAATGGGATGAACATCTTACGTTACGCTCAGACAACCCATTGTCATGAGCATGGTCATAGTCATGGTCGTAGTCAGGGTCATGGACATAGTCATGGTCGTAGTCATAGTCATGAGCATTGTCATGGTCATAGTCATGGTCATGAGCATTGTCATGGTCATGAGCATTGTCATGGTCATGAGCATTGTCATGGTCATGAGCATGGTCATGAGCATGGTCATAGTCATGGTCGTAGTCAGGGTCATGATCATAGTCATGGTCGTAGTCATGGTCGTAGTCATGGTCATGATCATAGTCATGGTCGTAGTCATGGTCGTAGTCATGGTCATGAGCATTGTCATAGTCATGGTCATGAGCATTGTCATAGTCGTGGTCATGGTCGTAGTCATGGTCATGAGCATTGTCATAGTCATGGTCATGATCATAGTCATGGTCATAGTCATGGTCGTAGTCAGGGTCATGATCATAGTCATGGTCGTAGTCATGGTCGTAGTCATGGTCATGGTCGTAGTCATGGTCGTAGTCATGGTCATGAGCATTGTCATAGTCATGGTCATGAGCATTGTCATAGTCGTGGTCATGACCATTCCAAATGGAATGGTCAAAAGGACCATTGTTGGCTTAGGTCAGCACACGTACTGAACACAAAGAAACACAACTATAGATAATTTCTATGACTGAACAGAATGGAAGATTGAATGTCCATAGCGTACCAGTACGGAGTCACATTGTGTTCTCTCTCTCATTCCTCTGTGGTGCTCCGGTGCCACAGTGCAGTTTTTAAATTAAGTAAGTACTTACTATATGTGAAATACAAATACAATCATCCCAAAATTGCAAGCCACCTGGTACTCTTTCACGCAAGCTCAATCAAAAGCCAAAGAGGATGCAAATACACACTTGAAAAAGAAGAACGAAACCCATGTTCTGTAGAGCTCTGGCGACAGGCCCACATCAATGAAACAGCGCCAATGGAAGTATTCCTCTTTATGTCTAAATTACCAGCTATCATTCTTTATTAATAGTCTGCTATGACAGATTCCATGCATCCAGAAAATCACTGTATAATATGGTTAAATGCTATTTCTGCTCAAAGAGAGAATATGAAATACTGGTTCATTTTGAATATCTGAGTTATAGAATATGTTTTATGTGTTCACAATTGTTACTCCATTTTTATAGTTGTACTAGAAAATCACGTTTTAATATAAAGATAATTTTTGTATGTAATGGTCAATGTTAAGTCGTATAAATGATTTTTTAAAGGACCTCTTCCACCAGAGACACATCAGAGAAATACATGTATTACTAATTGTAATTTTATTCTGTAACATATTTTTTAACAGACAGAAAACTCAAGCTACATTGATAATTTACATATTTATTTTGTTATGTAAATCATATTTATGAGTCTATTTTCACAGAGAAGTGATTCTTTGTATATTGTAAATATATGGCATTTTCTTGTGTTAATTGCATGTTTTTGTATCAGACTTAAAAGAAAGACACATTACAGCTATTTGAAAAGAAATGTTGTCTTATAGTTTTAATATTGTGCAACACAAACACAAACACACACACACACACACACACATAAACAGTGTTTTTGGAAAGTATTCAGACCCCTCCACTCTCTTCTCATAAAATATATCTCAGACTACAAAAAACACTCCCAAGTAACCAAAAAAAAACCTTTTTAGACATTTGTGATAATTTATTTGAAACCAAATAATTGAATAGCTAAAATATCTAAGTATTCTGACCCTTTACCATGGCACTCTAAACTGAGCTCAGATGCAACTTGTGCCCTTCGGTTATTCTTGAGATGTGGCTAGAACTTGATTAGAGTCCATCTGTGGCCAATTCAATTGATTGGGCATGATTAAGAAAGGCACACCCCTTGCTATATCAGAGTCGTGTTAGAGAAAAAATACAAGCAATGAACTTCAAATGTCTGTAGACCTCAGAGTATTGATGCATAGATCTCCATCGCAAGGGCTCCATCAGTGGAAAACGGTTTGTAACCATTATGTCTAGATGTAGTTGCCTGGCCCAACTAATTTTTCCAAGTAACTGGGAAAGAATGGTTGTGGTCAGGGAGGCCTAACAGAGCTTTAAAGTTTCTCTGTAGAGATGGGAGAAAATCAATTAGGCCTCTACAATAGAGTGTCAGGACGATAGCATCAAAGTAAAAGACATAAGACTTAGTTTTGGAAGGAAAATGATTTGGTCTGTTAAGACAAAAAACTCAATATTAAGTCTGAATGCCAAGCCCTGGTGAAAACAAGATACTGCTGATCACCTGGCTAATACCGTTCCTACAGTGAAGCATGTGAAGGAAGCATCATGGTATGGGGTTGCTTCTCAGCGGCAGGGACTCTAGAGACGGGTCTAGAGTGCAAACTTCCGACTGGGGTGTAGATTCATTTTTCAGCACAACAATGACCTGAAACACACAGCCCAGACCATGCTTGGATATTCTTGAGTGGTTCAGCCAAATCTTGGACTTAGGGTTGGCCCAAATTGGCCCAAACATCTGTGGGAAAGATTATAGTTGTTTCACTGAAACATCCCAACCATTCAGATCATTCAATTCTAAAAAAATCACAGACAATTTCACCAGCTAAACTCCCCCACATCATCACTTCTCCTGATCCATGTGTCACAGTGGGAACCACATATCTGTACATCCTCTCTACATCTCACAAAAACAGAGCAGTTGGAATCAAAACTCTCAAATAAATCCAACGTTCTAAAATGTTTTGTTCTAATTGGTGTCCATCATTAGTGGTTTCTTTGCAGTAATTTGTCTTGATTCACGCAGTCTCCTTTAGATCTACAATCACTTGATGGGTTTTGCGACTGCACTTGAAGAAAAATTATTGAAATGTTCTATATTGACAAATCTTCATGCCCTAAAGTAATGATGGACTGTTGTCTGTTTTTGAAATTCCACAAATTATTGCTTTACAAGCCACACCTCTTAATTGAAATGAATTCCAGGTGACTACCTCATGACGCTGGTTGAGAGAATGTCAAGAGTGTGAAGAGCTGTTTTCAAGTGAAAGAGGGGGTTACTTTGAATAATATACAATATATTTGATCTGTTTAACACATTTATGGTTGCTATATGACTCAATATGTGTAATGTCATAGTTTTGATGTCTTCACTGTTGTTTTACCATGTTTAATATTAATACAATCAGAAACGGTCTAAGGTTTGTGGTCGCATAGTAATGTCCTTCTACTTTCAAAGTTTATATATAGCAAAATGAGTAGGAAATATAATAATAAGGTTAAACATTATATTTTTTTATTTAAACAATAATAGTGTCATTCAAACCACATGCATCTCTGACAGCATTGCAGACCTTTGGCATTCTAGTGGTCAATATATTGAGGTCATGTGAAGAGATTTCACCCCGTGCTTCCTGAAGCACCTCCCACAAGTTGGATTGGCTTGATGGGTACTTCTTACAAATCATTTGTGATATGAACATTTGATAGTAAAATTGTATCTGTTCATAACAATCTTTATCCAACTTTCCTCTGTCCAGTGACTGTGTTCTTTTGCCATTCTTAATCGTTTCTTTTGCGGGCCATTCTGATATATGGCTTTTTCTTTGCAACTCTGCCTGTTAGGCCAAATTCACCTCTTCACTTTTGACGTAAAAACCTTTGAATAGTAGTGTATATTATTATACATTAGTCTGGATAATTGTCTGCTAAATAACTATGGATTAAATTACATACTGTCACTCTTTTATCTTAAACACACAACAATTAACTCCCTCTGTAAACACATATCTAATTTAAAAATAAAACAAGTTTTCACTACAATAACAAGCGGCATTAAACTCCAAAATAACTACACAGAGAAACATTGGGATACAACCAAATGAAGGGTTTGTTTAATGTTTTAAACCATTTTAAACATTTTGTGAATGTTTCATTAGAGGAAGTCCAAATGTATTTGTTAATGACTCATGTAGAATCAGGCCCAGGAACAGCAGGTGGACCCAAATGGTCTCATGCTCTTTCTTCTGTCATGATGTTGGGAGTTAAAGAAAGACAGGGGGAGATAGAAACATGGAGAGGAAGAGAGAGGGAGAGAGATTCTGACTATTGGTTGTTCCAGAAACATGGAGAGGAAGAGAGAGGGAGAGAGATTCTGACGGTTGTTCCAGAAACATGACTCCCCACGTCGGTTCCTGACTCAGGCTGGACGTGTGGGCTCCCAACCTGTTCCTCTGTGGAATATAGACCCCTATTTATAGACCTGGCGTGGCCCATAACCCTGGGTAGGGCAAAGCAGTTGTTTAAAGAGCCTTCCTTTGCAGCCTGCCGGGGGCAAACTGTTATGTAGGGGAGAAAGAGTGTGTGCATGATTTTGCTTGTGTGAGTTGTACTTTTTTATCGAAGGAATCAAGATAAAAACCGAGGGAGGGATGGAGCCAGGGAGGAAGGGAGTGTGAGAGAGACGGAGGAGACACATGAGACCAGAGAGGGCGAGAGACTCTTCCAGGGAGCACAGGCTGTGGAAGTGGAAGGATACAAGGACCTTGACTTGTTCAGCGACCTGGACAAGGAGCTGCCTGCCTAGGACACAGGAGTAGCCAGAACCACCCTCCTCTATACCAGGTTGTTATTGGTGGACAAGTCCCCCATGTAACGCTGTGTTTGGAGCAGAGCTGTGAATTGTGGGGCAAGATTTATCTTTTTGTTCTGGGGATCTGTGTTGACACGCAGTTCTATGAAGGAGTTGCGTATTGCAAGACCTGTAGGAATTTTTATGAAATATAAGGGTAATGTTATTTGGACACTGTCTCATTCAGTTTTCTGATTGTTGGTACAAACAAATGTGTGTGAAAGAAGACTATTAGTTTGAGTCAATTTACAATTATTTCAGTTAGAGAAATATGTTTTTGTACCAAGTGTTATTTGAGATACAAAACATTTTGAACTTTCCCAGAGACAACAACATTTGAAGTAATGCTGATCAATCCTTTTAGAAAGCAATCCTTTCAGCTAGACTGTCCAGCATGTTGAACGCCTTTGTGAGAAACTGTAACCCGAGATCCAACACATTGCTGTAATTACAAAGCACACGTAGGAAAACACTGAGATTTGTAATTAGCTCTATAAAAAGAGCCAGGCAAAGGGCGAGGTCCCCACAGAGAGACATAAACGGAACGAGAGAGAGAGAGGGGGGGGGCAAGGACAACCAGCTTTAAAGGAGGGGAAGCCCAAAGACATTGGTGAGAAGCTGCCAGTTGTGGACCCCAGAAGGACTAACTCCTCCACTTCTAATAACAGCCTGGAGGCAGAGAAAGGAGACTGCCTGGACAGAATTAGGTGAAACCCGGATCAGACGGCAAAACATAGAAAAACATCCAGTCGGAAATTGTAGGAAGGCCGGCTGCCTGAAAGCCGTTCGGTTGGAAGAGACCCCCGGACAGCCGGAGGACCGAGGCTGACCATGGACCCCCAGGGCGGACACTACCTGAACAAGGCCGCCGTGCTGTCTCCTCTGGGTGCGGCCCGCATGACCCAGCTCCTCCTGGGCTGCACCATCATAGCCCTGGTGGCCCACAGCGCGGGATACAACCACGCCTACGGCATCTACTGCATGTTCGTGTGGTGCTTCTGCTTCGCCATGACGCTGGTGGTGTTCGCCATGGACGTGACGCGCCTCCCCTGCTGCGTGCCCCTCTCCTGGGACAACCTCACCGTGGCCTTCTCCATGCTCGCCACGCTCATGTACGTGGCGGCGTCCGTCGTCTACCCCGTCTACTTCCTGCGCTCGCGGTGCTCCAAGGAGGGCTGCGAGGTTCGCAACTACCGCATCGCCGTCACCGTGTGTTCCAGCGTGTGCTGCTTCGCCTACGCAGCCGAAGTGTTCCTGACCCGGGCCAAGCCGGGGCACGTGGTGGGCTACATGGCCACGGTGTCGGGCCTGCTCAAGGTGGTCCAGGCCTTCGTGGCGTGCATCATCTTCGGGGCCCTGGCCAACGGCAGCGAGTACACCCGCCACATCCCCACGCAGTACTGCGTGGCCGTCTACAGCCTGTGCTTCTCCGTCACCGTGGCGGTGGTGGCCGTGACCGTGTCGGGGAAGACCTCGGCCCTGCGCTTCCCCTTCGACCGCTTCGTGATCGTCTACACGTTCCTGGCGACGCTGCTGTATCTGAGCGCCGCCCTGGTGTGGCCGATCTTCAGCTTCGACAAGAAGTACGGGACGCCGGGGCGCCCCGACGATTGCCCCTGGGAGAACTGCCCCTGGGACAGCAAGCTGGTGGTGAGCGTGTTCACCCATGTCAACCTGGTGCTGTACTTCAGCGACCTCGTCTACTCTCAGAGGATCCGCTTTGTCACCAACTCCACCGCCTGAGGAACCCTTTAAACGGACGCCTGGGGGGAATTTCCTTGCAGTTGTGGCATCCTAGTGATTTTCCACCGTATTATAATGTTGGAATACAAGGAGATATGTGGGGGGTTGGAGAGATACAATCCTCGCATGGTTTTCTGGTCTCCTTGATTTGATCTACCTTGGTGAAAAAGAAGTGGAGAGAAGACAAGAGGGAGATGGTTTTTAGTTGCACCTCTGACCCCTGCAGACCTCTCTAACTATTGCCTGTTCAACAACATCATTGTGATTCTGTCAGATTGGCACCATCATCAGAGTTCTAAACTAACAGTATTTTATATTTCTGATTATAGTATTTAAGCCATTCAGAATGATGAGGAAATCCAGGAAGAAAAGAGCTCCACCCTACAAAGTATCAACTACTAATTCCATTTGGGCGCATTTGCTTCACAATAGATGTATATATATACATATATATATGTATATATATACATATATATATGTATATATATACATATATATATGTATATATATATATATATATACACACACAAACTAATATACAGTCATGTGAAAAAATTAGGACACCCCCTGATATATTGAATTATTTTTTAAGGAATATACTAATATATTAAGGAATACACCTTCCATCCAAATCAATGTTGTGCAGTCTCTTTCTTATGGTAGATGCATGTACTTTGAACTGAAGTGGCAGGAGCTACCTGTAAGTTCCAAGATGTCATTTTAGGTTTGTCAGAGACTTCTTTAAGCATCTTGCGGTCTGCTCTTTGGCAGAACTTGCTAGGATGCACTTACATGTGCTTGCCTGACCTGGGAATGTTAGCAGTTGTTTTAGATGTTTATCACTTGTAAATTATTTTCCTGACAGTGGAATGGCTGAGGAATGGTTCAAAAAGAAGGAAATTAGAGTTCTCGAATGGTCAAGGTAAAGCCTGGATCTTAATCATATTGAGATGCTGTGGGGTGATTTGAAATGGGCTGTGCATGCAAAGAAAACTCAACATCACACAGCTGAAAACATTCTGCATGGAGTGGGAAAAACCTACTCACAGTCAATTTTAGAGACTGGTAAGCATCTGTCACGTCTCCACCTAGTGGCAGGCTCTCCTCCGTTCGCGTAGCCCCCCGGCGTTTGACGTCGCCGGCCTTTTAGGCACCATCGTTCATGTTTGTCCTGTTTCCCATGTCCTGTAATGCATGGCTCCCTCATTCCGTCCAGCTGATTCCAATTGACTAGGTATATAAGCCCTCGTGTGTCTTGTCTCTGCGTTCGTTATTGTCATTGGTTGCTTGTGTCACGCACTGCGCTGTGTTGTGCTTACTTGGAACTTGTCTCTCTCGTGCATTGCACGTGTTTATTTTACTCGTGTAGAGTCCACGTTTAGTTGCTTTGTCAAGGTGCAAATAAAACCTTGTTTGATTTGGCAAACCTGCATTTTGGTTCCTTCCGTCACTGAGCATCACAGTATCTTATAGCCAAATGTGGCAGCTGTTAGGGCATAGGTTGTCCAAACTTCTTCTTCAGTAGGAATCAGAATCAGGTTTATGGCTTTATGTAGGGGATACCCTACAATGAATTTGCTTTGACGTAAATATGTAACGCTTTTGTTAATTAAATTATATCATGATTAAAATGTCATTGTTTTTCAATTACACCACATTTATCTATAGATATTGGCTAAAAGAAGACCAAATATTGTACATATTTCTTAAAAAATAACTAAATATTTCATGGGGAGTCCACAAGTATTGTATTATTTTGAGAGATCAAAAAACTATGTGTTTACCTCAGTCACACCTACAAGCAAATCAAGGAAATTCTAATGAGGTCCAACATTTTGGGGATTTTCAAGTTCAGTAGGACTCAATTGTTTTACATGAACAGAAGTATGCCAGGTTTTTACAGTTTGTATGGCTATTCATAAATACACTACTGTTCAATAGTTTGGGGTCACTTGTCCTTGTCAGAAATGTCCTTGTTTTTGAATGGAAAGCGCATTTCTTATCAATTAAAAAACATCAAATTGATCAGAAAGACCGTGTAGACATTGTAATTGTAAATAACTGTTGTAGCGAGTAGCGGTGAGTAGCGGATAATTATTATTGGAAAATCTACATAGGCACACAGAGGCCCATTATAAGCAACCATCAGTCCTGTGTTTCAATGAAACAATGTTTATGCTAATCTAAGACTATTATTTTAAAAGGCTAATTGATCATTAACCTTTTTGAAATAATGTGAGCCTAGCCGAGAACAAAATACAGAGGGTCTAGTTTGAGAAACAGACGCCTCACAGGGCCTCAACTAGAAGCTTCATTAAGGAATTCCCTCAAAAACACCAGGTACAATGGCAACACTGAAGAGGTAACTCCGGGATGTTGGATTATTTTCCAATCTTCCTGTGTATTCTGGTTTTACAGGGAACAGGATCAGATGCTTTATTAATCAGCATGTAGTCTGTTTAATTCCAAGTTACTCCATTGGCTTCCACTACATGGCCTATTGGCTTTCTCTCCTTGGGAGTAGAAATGATGACCTAATGTTTCAGATCATGGCCAGTCCTTGGCAAAAGCAACAAAAAGTGCTGCTTAGGGCCCCCAAATGCTTACAGCTAATGAACCACGGACAACTAAGGGAGAAGGGCCCCGAAATATAATGTTGCGTAGGGCCCCCAAAACCCTAGGGCTGGCACTGTCAGATGTACCAATGAAGACCTGATGTTTCAGATGTACACCTGCACTCGGCTATCTGGCTCCACGTCTATCAGTGATTATGGTTTATCAAACAGAGCAGTACTCCAAAAGTAACCTGCTCAGTTAAATAACGAAACACGTTTTTCATTTTCTTTTAATAAATCGTGTTGCCGGATTATGATGAGGTGGAGGTAGTATTCGAGCATTCCGTTTGCACACAATAATGTTGCCTGGAATTCAATGAAGGATGTTAAGAATCATCTTTTTGTGGTTTTGACATCGTTGGTTTTATTTATTATGTTCCAATACTGATTTCAGAAATGTTGATCTTATCTACAAATTGCAATTTTACGATACACAAATATACATTTAATTTTGAATTTGATTTCCAATAGAGAGTAATTATGATTTCTTGTTCTTTCCCCTTATTATTTATTGTTGAATAAATGTTTGGGTTTCAACTTCTACTCCTTATTTCAATGTTTATTCAATATGTGGATTAATTTATAGTTTATGCAGAATGTTCCGTTTATCTATTTGTGTTCATTCCCATACTGACAAAGAGAAAACTATTTTAGACTGATTTAAACAAATGGGAAATGTATTGTAAATAAAATTTTGAAAAATCGCATGTACATAAGCATTCAGGCCATTTATTCTGTATTTTGTAAAAGTTCCTTTGGCAGCAATCGCTGCTTTAAATCCTCTTGTGTATTCGTCTACCAGGTCCAGGAACTTTCTCCCATTCTTCATAGCAGATCTTCAGGTCCCCACACAGATGTTTAGTGTGATTATTGGCTCTGGCTTGTCATTAGTGTGCTGAATGATTTATCGTCAATCCTGTCTGACTCCAGCTCCCTTAAGATTATTTCTGACCAGACTCCTAGTCCCAACTACTGAGAACAGTATGAGTTTGGTCTCATCAGACCAGAGAAAACTCCTCATGTTCTTAGAGTTCTTCAAATGCAATGTTCTTAGTCTTTTACTCATGAGTGGCTTTCTGCCTGATGAATGGAACGCTGCAGGGATAGTTGTGCTTCTGGAAGGTTCTCCCATCTCCGCAGACATCTCTGAAGCTCTGTCAGAGTGGCCGTTGGGTTCTTGATCACCTCCCTTAACAAGGCCTTTCTTGTTATTTATTGTGGCCCATACTAGGAAGAGTCTTCCAAATGTCCTCCATTTCACAGGGATGGAGCCAACGTTGCTCATAGGAACGTTCAAGGCTTTAGCATTTTCCTGTGGCCATCCCCATATCAATGCTTACACACGATCAATCTCGGAGGTCTATGGGGAGGTACTTGTTTTTTGATCTGACATAAAGTGTTGTACCTTATATAAAAATGTGCGTGCCCTTCTAAATTATGTCCAATCAAATGAGTTTGCTGCAGATGGTTTCAAATCAATTTAATGTTTTATTCATTGTTACGAATTTCTGAAAAGGTGTTTTGGCTTTGCTATGGGTTATTGTTTGAAAATAAATTAAGTCAATAACACAACTAAATTAAGTCAATAACTCAACAAAATTAAGTGAATAACACAACATACTCTGGGGAAAGTGAAGGGGTATGAATAGTTGTAAGCAAAATTCTTAACTGGGATGTCAAAATTGACAGACCGAGAGTCAGATGACAGACTGGATGCATTAAATCAGTTTTGAGAGTCAGATGGAAGACTGGAAGCATGAAATCAGTTTTGAGAGTCAGACGGAAGACTGGATGCATGAAATCAGTTTTGAAAGTCAGATGGAAGACTGGATGCATGAAATCAGTTTTGAAAGTCAGATGGAAGACTGGATGCATGAAATCAGTTTTGAGAGTAAGATGGAAGACTGGATGCATGAAATCAGTTTTGAAAGTCAGATGGAAGACTGGATGCATGAAATCAGTTTTGAGAGTCAGATGGAAGACTGGTTGCATGAAATCAGTTTTTGCAAGAACATAACCATTGCGAGCAGCTCAGTTTGAAAGGAGTAGAGGATCACTCTATGTTTACAAGAAAATATGAATTTCAAAATTCCTAATCTGGAGGCATAAAGATAGAGAAATCATCTTAATATATCTCATCCTGGAGTTATAAGTATGGTTGTGATCCATGAGGTTATATCTGTCAGGCATCCTCAGCTGCCAGCACATGTCTCTCTGTTACCCAGAATCGCTTGATCTAAATATAATGTTACTTCCTTCCCTCTACACATCACAAACACAGATTGCTTTCTCTCTGTATCACTAACTAATGCTCACAAATATTAGTTGTGATCAATACTATTTTGTTGTTCTATTATGCTGATTTATCAGAGGAAATATATTTAGGCCTGTTAAATTGTAATTTAGTCAGTAGACTATTTGATTGCTAAAGATTTATGCCATGAGTTATTTGTCTCTGACATGTTTACATATCTACTTATTTCTAATTGTTGGCCTTTGTATTTTTCAGAACGTTGTGTTATACAGCAGAGTTTTAAAACTGTAGGACAGACACATTTTTATATATGCAGTTTTTGGATCAGCTGGGGCTTCTGAATTTCCCTTTATACATAGTGGGGCAGTTGCGGATGGGTGATTGGGAATTGCAGGCTGGTGCAGGTGAATAAACAGCTGGCACGTGCCCCTAAAGGACAGAGCCATTAATGCCCTATACAAAACAGGTTTAATCCACCTCGGCATCCATCCACAACCATCCTTAGAACTGTGGTAAACGGTGGTAAATTCCTACTTTCAGTTGTTTATGAGTTGCAATTGTGTGATTGAGTGTGTATGGGGTAGGGCGCTATATGGCTACTTTCTGAAAAATGTGTGCACTGCAAAATATTAATAAACACTTTTAATTAAAAAATCAAAGCTGATTCTACACATTTTATAGATTGGAATCCTGGAAGAAACCCCAAAATAGTATCCAATAACTGTATACATTATACATTATTTAATCTACTGCTCAGGCGATGAAACGAAACAAGCCACTCTAAAATCTACTGCGACTGCACCGATGGCGTGGTCCCACTACCCAACCGTAGAAGACGGCTATTAGATCTCATAATGTCTGGATAGCTTATTGACGTATTAGCACGTCGATGACGCGATACGCAACCATTTATTGAAGCGAGCCACGTCTGATCAGGACAACGCGACCAGAACACGATTGCGACCTCTAGGCGAGAATTGTAAAATACATTCTGCCATTGTCATTGGACAATTTAGATATTAAGCGGCTAACATTCTGTTGGTCTCTTCCTGCATCACCATAATACCACGAGCCGTGTTTAATGTTACGGTATCAACGTAAATAGTGTATATGTTTTGTAGCAATTTAGGAAAGGGATACGTTTGATACACTCGTTACTATCTGTAAGTTTGGTTCGCCTTTAAAATATTTTGGCTGCTATGTTGCGTGATACTGTCGTCATGTGTGTCATTATGACTGCATGTAAACCCGTTTGTCAGGAAGTTGCCTTACGACTGTTTCCACAAAACAAGCAGCATATTCTTTGCTGTTCCCATGAGGCTATTGTAGTTGTAACTCACTCTTTTAAAATATAAGCTATTGGGCTGTATCTCGATCGTTCATTATAAAAACATGGTAGCAGCCAATTTCATTGTGATGCTAAATGCAGATCTATAGTTTTGATGAAGAAGTAAATAACACAGCGTCTTTTTTCTTATCACGTTAAAATAACAACAGAGACTTCAAAAATGAGCGTGGGGTTTATCGGAGCGGGTCAGTTGGCCCATGCTTTAGTGAAAGGATTCACGGCTGCAGGTAAACCGCTGCATTACTTTGAGGAACAGAAGACGTTCAATTTTACCCGATCCTCCAAATCAAATTTTTGTTAAACACTCACATTAACGTTTTTGTGGGAATTTTTATGTGATTTTACCCGATTTGTTTTGGTAACTCTTTTAGTATTCTTGTTGATTTCCCCCCTCTACGGTTCCTACAGGTGTGATTGCCTCGAAGAGAATCACTGCTAGTTCCCCAGACACAGACCTCCCTACAGTATCAGGGCTCAGGGTGAGTATGGATCAGTCATTGAGGTGCGCTGGCTGTCAGTGGGAATACTATTTTTCAGGACATCTATGACCATCTCATACTCACATAAAGGCAAATGATAAAGAAAAAGTCACAGAATAATTCATTTTGTTCCTTTCAATGTACTTTTTAAAATCATGATCTGAATGCAATGATCAACACTGTGGCTGCTCTTCTATGTAGAGAATGGGTGTCAATCTAACCACTAGCAACAAAGAGGTGGTTCAGAACAGTGATGTTCTGTTCCTGGCTGTCAAACCACACATCATCCCGTTTGTGTTGGATGAGATCGGGCCTGACATTGAAGAACGTCATCTCATCGTGTCCTGTGCAGCTGGGGTGACCATCAGCTCCATAGAGAAGGTCCGTTTTAAGTTTTGTGAAAGCTAACCTTTTGTTATAGCTCTATCTATTTCTCCTTAAGTACTTAACGGCAGAGTTTGAAACATTTGTAATGGGATTTATTAGATTTTTTTCAACAATCACAAGTCTACTGTATATCCGAACAAAACACAATATGGATATGATAGTTAAAGATGTATGGGTGGCATTCGGCCTTGACATCTGTTATTTCATCTTGTCAGATCAATGAAGCCAGGTGCCTCTCTGACACGGCCCCGCCTCGAGCATTCCAGCTCTGTCAAAGGCAGGCTGACTTCCTTTCCCCACGTCCCCTCTGTCAAAACCTTTTTCTGGCCTCACGTAGCCCCGGGCCAGAGCATGTTAAGGTTGCTGCAGCGTGAATCACCCTTCCATTCTTTCCCCCTGACAATACCTCCGCTCTCTGCTGTGTACCTCAGTCTGGTCGGTGGGGTTTTAGTCTGGTCGGTGGGGTCTTAGTCTGGTCGGTGGGGTCGAAGTCTGGTCCGTGGGGCCTTAGTCTGGTCGGTGGGGTCGTAGTCTGGTCGGTGGGGTCGTAGTCTGGTCGGTGGGGTCGTAGTCTGGTCCGTGGGGCCGTAGTCTGGTCCGTGGGGCCGTAGTCTAGTCCGTGGGGCCGTAGTCTGGTCCGTGGGGCCGTAGTCTGGTCCGTGGGGCCTTAGTCT
>JACXGK010010890.1:0-17065 GCA_016801125.1 Novumbra hubbsi
TCTACGGGTCGGACGCATCTTGCTTAGCCCCTACAACGCTGCTTGCAGCTTTAATTGGAATTGGAATTTTCGGAGAAATTTTAAGCGCTATGAGTACTGCTGGAGCTACATGATGTGTTGACAGAGGAAAATGATGTTGTCTTTCCCCAAAGGCAGGGAGATAAACCTGCAACAAAGGGATTTAATATGAATTGCAATTCATGTTTTGAATGGGTTGATAAGGTATTTTGGGGGTCAAATCGTCCATGACAGTTCAAAATAGAAATATAGCAATATACAATTCTGTAAATATGCATTTCCTCCTGTGTAAGCAAAATCCTGAACCAAGAGAATGATTAAATAAAGATGCTGTGTCTCTAGGATTATGTGCTTCAAAAGGTCAATGGGAAATGAGGCCCAAGAACTTACCGGAATGTCTTGGACATTTACCCCTTCTAAAACATGATGTGCATATGCTAAAGACTTCAGTATTGTGCCATTAGTGCCCTTCTGCCTCCATAGATACTAACCATTTAGTCTTTGATTAACGGAGTTCGAACTGGAGCATGTTTTGGACAAGGGTGGATCCCAGAAGCCATGGCTGGGCTGGGTTTTTGTTGCTTCTTCAAATACATCAACGTTAATTTGTTAAGCAGCAAACATTTGAGAAATTATGTCAATTCAAAGCTGAAACTCTTCCGAACAGGTAGACTTACACAAACTGTGATGGAAATGTGTTTAATAGGTGCATTAGTATTAAAGCATCAACACATATACTGTGCATTATCTCTCCAAAAACATTCAGAGAACTGGACATACTGCAGAAGGCCACTGAAACCCACTTCAGCCTGAAGATCCAATTGAAGGTGCGTAGCATCTGTTCAGCAGTCTCCATGGCAACACAACCATTGAACCATTTTACTTTCAAAGTGACTCAAGCTTTTAAGGGTTGTGAAAAAAATAGGCTTACTGTACAGTATATAAAAGGAATATTGTTTCCTACAGTAATATATGTGTGTGTGTGGGTGTGTTTGTGTGTGTGTGTGTGTGTGGGGAGGTGGGTTGGTGAGGAAGTGCTGATGTGCCCCTGAACACTGATTTCTCCACCAACATGGGTTGTATCGTTCTCCAGCACACAACCCAAACACAGATGACCAGGACAGGTTGGTATGCTCACAGGTAAATCTTGTTACAAAGACAATAGGTTTACAACTGGATCAAATAAATGGCCTCCCTTTCTGATACTATAGTTCATGCAGTAGTGGCACTTCTAGCCCCAACATTCTGAAATGGCACTGCAAACAATCGAACAATGTGAAGGTCAGGCAAACGCTTAATAGCACAGTGCAGAATATAGCCGATGAAAAGCACTACAAACGTCACTATGGCACTGCACACAATAGGGGAGCTACCCTTGGCCATGCTCATCTCCTCCCAATGGCTGTGGGCAGTCCAGGGAGACAGTGTGACAGACAAGACAAACAACTGTAGATAGAGTGGGCAGACGTGACAAAATGTACTGTCTGTCTTTAGGAAGGTACCCAGCTCGAAGCGCACAAGAGCCCCTGGGTTCCTGGAACATTTGTTTGTCATTTATCAGAACCTTATCCAGAGCGAATTACAATAAGTGCATTCCTCTTGAGGTGTCTCGGAAAACCAACATCTGACAATCATAGTAAGTATTCTCTCCTTCAATGAAGCCGTTACTTGGCATTTCAGCACAATCATGACAAACACACACATAAACACAAACAAACAATGAAACTTGCATAGGGAACCGCTCCCCTCCCGAATAGACGAGCCAACAGAGATAGATTCCCTGTCTGACTGCCCGGAAACATCCTCCCCACCACACACGCCAGGAATTTATAAGGGACCCAGCTACTGTACCTGTCTGATTAGCAACTCACAGCAGGTGCATGGAATCACTTCTACATTGCCACCCACTTACTCTATCCCAGCCTGTGATCCTAACAACTACTTAAGTAATAATAAAGCATAGCCTAAATAAGTGGTGCCCAACCTTTTCCAATTATTTAAACAATAACTGTATTTTCTCTGCCTGTAATACCATTAGAGTACCCTCTCGTATCTGCAGGGCTATAAATCTCGGTGTCCAGCCAATTCAGGTCTGTTCCCACCAAATCATCCCCCTTCATTCCTCATTGGCATAAATCCTTTTTAGCCTCTTCACCTTACAGTAGATGTGTGGATGGAGTTCATGCACAAATTGGTTGCAGACTCTCTGCCCAGCGCCAAAGTAATTGATGCATGAGTTGACCTTGCCCTTACTATGTAAAGGGCTTTATATTCCCCCGTTGGTAGAAAGGCAATGCATAAATATCATTATTTATCATGAGAAGAACTAAAAAAGGAACAATTGAATTTAGCCAATAGGTCAATGAAAAAATGTGTGGAGGACGTAATAAATGTTACACAATGTAAAATGTTCATGCTACAATAATTTACAGGAAGGTGGCAGGATAGTAATATAGATGAATTATTGTATTACAGAACAATGTTGTATTGAACCTAAATGTGCAGTCATTTAAACTTCCAAACAGCAAAATGTATACTGTCGCAGTAAATGGCTTTAAACATTTTAAAATGTTCTCTCTAATTCAAAGAGAGGGCCTTTACGATGGCTGAGACCTGGTTAACCCAGCCAAACACTGCATCAATCATAGTAGAACTGGTTTTATGCTAGTTGTATTGCACTTTAAGATGGGGGTTGTTGTCAAAAGGAATAACTGACCCCAAATGCGTTGTGCATCCCAGCACCAGTTGAGTTGTGGCAGATGCACTTTAGACTGGATCCTTTCCAGGAACATGTCTTTGATTTACAGTGGAAAACAGTAATCTTCCTAAAGTGCTAGGTATTTCACAGCACTGAATGATGAATAGTTCTCGCTTGACATCTCCTGGACTCACACTCAATGTAATTCATGTGTCCTCAAAGTCACCTATAAGAGCCACTCCACGATGACTCTGGTATATTTACAAACCAGCCACATTACCAACACCATAATACAAACATATTCAATATATAAAATGCAAATGTAAATTTGGTCTACATCATTACTGTGTTTCAGTCATTGCTTGGTCGATTTCTAACCATGGACTGAACAACACTGTAATGACTGGAACTAGGAGCAGGTTCACGGTTCCAAACACCAGTGGTGTTGTAATTATTCAACGTGAGGAATTATCCACAAAAAGGGGTCAGGCAAGAAATCAAAGTCAGAACAGGCACAGGGTCAAAACCAGGCAGACAGCATATCGTGATTAACAATCCAAACAGGGCTAGGCGGAAAACAAGGTAAAGTAGGCAAAACAAGGGTCTGATAACAGGTATGGAAAAAACACTAGAACTACAGTTGGAACAGGGACTAGATCGCCTCGGTAGGCTCACAAGAAACTAACGAAATCTCACAAGAACTGACGAGACAAACAGGGCTTATGTACACAGGGACAAACAAATACAATGACGAGGCACAGGTGGTGATCAACAGTAACACTAAAAACATGAAACAGAATACAACCAAAACACGTAATGTACTTGGGTACTAATATAGGCAGGGAGGTAGAACACAAAACAGCTGGCCGGCTAAAGCCAAAACATTACAAACACCCATAACACCTCCTCTTAAAACAGCAATCATTCAACATTTTAGGTAGTGGGGGGGTTGCAGTCTACATTTGGAATACCTTATGCCACAGTGACTAACATGAAATTGACAATAACTGTTAGAGATTTTGAAAGCATCAGAGCTTTTATGATTGCTGATGTTGAGGTGATTAAGAACTTTAAAATAGGTCTGCCTAGTGAAATTGCAAGAAGATCTGATTAGTCTGTCAACACAGTGAGAAGGTTTGGAGTGAGTTTGAAACCAGCCCTGGCTTGGTTGGTAATTTTGGATTCCCTTGACCGTTGTTACGTAATTTTGTTTGCAACAAATTATACAATGTACAGTTACGATTTGTATCTTTATTATATTTCCTTCGTCGAGACCCAATGTATGATTTAAGCGTTCATCAATTTTTGTTCCTCAACCATCCATAAGATTATTACCACCTGCCTAATATTGTGTAGGTCCTCCTTTTGCAGCCAAAACAGCCAGCCTGACCCGCTAAAACATGTACTCCACTAGACCTCTAAAGGTGTGCTGTGGTATCTGGCACCAAGTCGTTAAAAGCAGATCCTTTAAGTCCTGTATGGATCTGACTTGTTTGTCCAGAACATCCCACAGATGCTTGATTGGATTGAGATCTGGGGAATTTTGTATTGAGGTACATTTGTGTCTTTATGTTAAGAGGAAAACTTTTTGCAATCAAAAATAAATGTTCTGCAACCAAAATCAAGGCTTGAAAGCAAAAAAATAAAATTGTCGTTGCGTGCAAAACTTTATGCAAAAAAAAGAGTAAAAAAAAAAATGCTTTCAAATAAAAAATAATGTAGATTAAATAAATAAAATGCATAAAGTTTTGCACGCAACTACAAAATATTTTATTGAAAGAACATTTATTTTTGATTGCAAAGAAAAAAGTTTTGCTCTCAACATAAAGACACAAATGTACCTCCATAATTTTGAGGCCAAGTCAACACCTTGAATGCCAACAGAAATACAGTTTCCATGAAACCGGTGTATATGGTCTGCAACAATGCTTAGTAATGTGGTACGTGTCAAACATCCGCCGGAATGGCAGGACCCAAGGTTTAGAGTGAACTTCTGATGGCAATACTGATACTCATTCTGGATTGTGGTTGGGTGGTGTCCCTTTTGTTGACTTTTGGCAATGTGAGTTGATCGACTTTCTACCTGTTGGGCCCTGTCCGGATTGGCCCACAGTGTCACTGGACCCCTCTATCTTAACCCTAAGGTCTTATGCTGCTATATTATCATCCTTCTGACCTGGTTTAGGTTTTATATACTTTGGATACTTCCCACATGCCTTTGATAATTATTACAACTAACAACGTAATCGAAAATGTTCAACCGGCAGAGCCTGTAAAAAGGACTGAACATCCCTCCAAGCTTGGTTCCTCTCTAGGTTTCCTCCTACATTTTTGCCCCTTTTAGGGAGCAACTGTGCTTCAACACTGTTGTTGCTGGCTTCTTGGGGTTTCTGCCTGGGGGTTTTGTAAAAGCACTTTGTGACAACTGCTGATGTAAGATGGGCTTCAAAAATACATTTGACTGATCGTTTTCATTGGTAATGTCCAAGAAAACAAAGTAAGTTTATGACTACTGATGTCATTCTAAAATGGTGTAAGTTTGAGGCTTAGTATAACTGTAAGGGTTTTATTTAACTCCTGTGGAAATTGTTTGATCTAGAATCAAAAAATCCATTCCTCAGCCATCCAAAAACTTCCTTAAGAAAAGTAAGTAAGTGGTAAGAGAGTGATGGTATACTATTTGTGATTGCTGGCATCTGTCTAGTGATGTGCACCACTTTTAAAATGTTAATTGCATAATTATGTGTTTCATACAAAATGTATTGTTTTTTATTCCTGATTAAGGAACCACAAGGACATCACCTCTACCAACTACCAGACATGTTATTACTACTGTAATATAGTAATACTATACCAAGTAAATAGTGCTATGACCTCAGTTTGTGCCCAGGCTTGTTTGGGCTATTTAGTTAACTATGATTTATTAAACTCTTGTCTGTTAATGATATTGATAGCCATGAATGGACTGCTTAGTTCAGAATCGCTCAATGTAAGAGTGTGAGGTTAACTGTTTTCTTAATACCTCTGAGTGCATCTCAATGCAACTCCCTGCTGTACAAGATGAATGAATGTAATGGGTCAACTCCCAGAAATGCCACTGCTTCACAGACACCCAAACATAAACACAAATCTAATTAGTTACCATAAACAAAGCACAAAACAAAACACTACCTGTATTAATGAACGTTAAGCTTGTGCAGATACTAGAGGCAATTGTTATCCCCTCTGTGTGCTCAGAATAGAGGTGTGCCTGCTTGAGGATGCTGTGTATGTATTGAAAACCATTGTCAGATTATTGTTTTTACTGTCCAAGAGCTACGAAGGATACATCAGTGAGTCAGTAACTCCAATACTCCAATAATCTGCTACGTAAGTTATTATTCATCCATAACAATAACAAAAATACTTACATTATTTTATATACCTAAGACCCAATTTTACTTACAATGTACATAGCGTTTTTTGTTTAAATTGGCACAGTTTCTATTGGTTTTTTTGTTATGATGAACAGAATTGGTGAATATATTATAAAACAATGAGAGGCTTATGAACAAAATATTTCCCAAATTAACTTGTTTGTTGTAAGTTAAAATGAGCAATAATTGTTAAATGGACCACTTACTTCCATATGAAAAAAGGAGAAAAGTCTATGTAATGAAAAAAGACAAACTTTGTTTTGGTCAATCACACGAAATGATTTATGAACAAGTGTATTCTCTGGCAAGGTGTATGTGGGCGTGTAGTTATGTATGCGTTTACGTTTAAACGCATGATGGGCAGTATGTGAATGTTTGGGGCCTTGCAGAGCTAGATGCATGGGTACTGCTGCATCACTGTCTTGAAACTTCAACACCATGTTGGCAGAGGCAGGGGTTTGCGGCAGACATCGGCCTTGTTCCATCTGAGGGGTCACCAAAGCTTTTCCTAGCTCCTCTAGAAAGAGCATCTTCTTACATGGTTATGCATTATGGTTTGTAACAATTTACAGTGGGTTTCTCTGCATGAACAATCCATAAATGCTACTGGGTCAATTTTGACCCGGAACACCACAAATAGGTATTTTTAAAAAAGAAAATGGATCAAACTGTGTTTGATTGTATTCAGTAGACCACTGTTGAGGAACTAATGTTTTGATCCGAAAAAATTTAAGAGATTCTTCATGCATCAAATTTGACACAATAGGAGGGTTAAACAATTACATTTCTACACCTACAACTTAGATATTGTTAAGTCATGTCCACATGGCAAGCGATTTGTTGCATAGCAGTATACCTCTGTCCCAAAATGTTAAAGATAAGCTCTGTAAAGATTATTTAAATGTTTTGTGTGTTTGAAACTATTGCATTTGTTTAAAGTGGGTAAGTGCAAATCGCTGGATCTGCATGACTAATTACAGACTACTTTTGGACTTATACTGTATTGTATCTAGTTTTTATCTGTGCGCTAAATATGTTTCTTGTAGTATTTGCAAACATCCAAAACTGCACAAATAGTAATGATGTCTCTACTCTAAGCATATGATCAAACAGTCACTTTGTTAAATGTTATTTTTATATGCTTGTATCCAATGGCATTGTACTCTCTTTCTCTGCATCGTTCCATTCCACTCAAGTGTCCAATTACATAGATTCAAAAACATGATTGTAATCCTATTTGCTTTTATATCTATGCAAGATAGTGAATTAGTGTGCACTTCATGAGACGGGTAGAGTTGGGGCATTGGATTGGTATATTCATTGATGTTTGTGTTTTAATTTTTTCCACCTAGTATACTATTTTCAAATGACCTGATGAACAGGTTTAATATAAATGGAGGGGGCCAGTGTGCCAGGAGGGAAATTCATCTGACACCATGTATGCCATTGTGAACGATAACTAATATAACACATTAACTGTTGTGTACTCACTAATGCTGATTAAATCAAACTTTATTGGGTGATTAGTTTAACACAATTACAAAAGCGGGTTGCTAAATGTATTTTTTTTTCAATAAACTGTCATTTTTCATGCCATGCTCTCATGGGTGTTCTTACATTTAATATTTTCCCTGTTACAGCTGCTGTCAAAAAGTTAAAATTGTGTAAAAACTATTTAACCCTCAAAGCCCTCTGGGTCATTTGGGAACCCAAAATCCGCCTGTCAGAACCTTGACCTTTTGACCTCTCAGGAGGTTATCCTTTGTTTTAGAATGATGTCATTACATTTTGGACTCTGAAACCCCATAACTGAAAGAAGGATGAATAGTTAACATTGTTTGAGAAGACTTAATGAGTTTTTTAGTAACAATATGTGAAGAGAATACAAAAAAGGTATGTTGACATGTAGTTGCTTTTATTGAGAAGGCCAAAGTATTCTCCAATAGGTAAGGCTGATTATGTCACATATGGACATCACCAGGGGTTCAAAACCACACAAAAAATGTATTTTTGGAGCATGTAACATAATATACAAGTATTATTGCTTCCGAAAAATGTACAATATCAACCACAATTGACAATTTAGGATCCCTGTATCAGTGTGATGGATCATTTAATCCAAAAATCAAAACAGATTAAAATTCAGATCAGATCAGATTAACCTCTGAAAAAAAGAATAGTTTTTTCTTTGCCATCATGAAAAACAGTGTTTTTGTGGTCGAGATTTGGAAGGTTTCTACTTTACAGAAATACACAAACGACATGTCATTCTTTGCAGCTTTGCAGCCATAATTAATAATTCCGGAGATATAAATAGATATGTAACAGGTGCGCTTTTCAACCCAGAATTGCCTCTAAGAGGTTTCAGTCCAGATATGGAAGGCTTCTTCTTTGCAGAAATACATAAACATGTTATTCGTTGCATAAGATTCTCCCCTACAACTTAAAAAGAACCATAGGCTTCTATCTTTAATATTTCCGGAGATATGAATCGAAATGCAACACATCCGACCAGTTATTCTTTTCGGACAACTGTCCTCTACAACGGGAGCCTAAAGATAGGCTTCTATCTTTAGGCAATCCGGAGTTATGAATAGAAATGTATCGCATTGATTTTTGACGCAAATTTGCGTAAATCGGGCAAGTTTGTTTTTAGAACATTAGTATCACATTTTTAAAGTCATAAAGGACCTCCACAGTCAGAATCAATGCAGCATCACATTTCACTGAAGAGTAATGACATTCTATTTGAATGGCAGCAATTATACTTAAGTGTTTAATCATTTAATATTTTTGTTTGTTATAATAAAGGTTTTTAGCAGACTTGGAATATTGGATATTTTTTAAATATCATATTTTTTAAACTGTATTTCTGTTTCCAATCATGTATTAAAAGTATACTAAATTAAGATATATATATTTTTTTTAAACGTTTTAATTGGGATAACTCCTGCACCTCAGTTAAAGTACAGTATGAGACAGATCTTTTCCAAATTTAAAGCCAAATACAGTCAAACTCAAATTGCTCAAATTGTAAAACACATGTGCAATTGAAATTATAGATTGTTGTGAAGTAAAATATTTTTTAAAGTTGATTTCACATTAATTTCAGCCGCATAAATGAAAGTTGACAAGACGTCTTTCCACGTTGTTAAAACAACAACTGTGTCTTATGTCCTGTTAACATTCATTTCAGTCCCAGACATCTGTGTTGAATCAACAACCCACATAGATATCTTTTCAGTATTTTTAAAATTGTTTATAGGGCAGAAGAATTCATTGAAATATGCACCTGTTTGTGTAAATAGGAAGTGTGCGAATCTGTGGGGGGTTGTGGTTGAGGGGGGGCTGGTGTGGCTAAAATGCCTAGGCCGATGTTATTTACCAGTTTGCCTCTCGCTTCATCTATTCCTCTGCCACACATAGCAAACCGGTCTGCTAGTAAACCCTGAGTGGTTCTTTGTCATACCAACTCCATGTGTCACACCAAAACAGCCTTCAGCATTAGCAAAGAGTCTCAGCCAGGCTTACTGGCTTGCAGTCCTGTCTAAAACCAAGGCAAAACCACTAGCAAGGTACAACTCCATGTCCGCGGACATGGGCAGTCTGACGCCTCTGAGAATAAGGTGCTTTTTGTGCCCATATCTGAAAATGAATTACCTTTCCATTATTTGAATCCTTTCAGTTGGAATTGGATACTCAAATAAAGCATTTAGAAGGTGTGCGTGTGTCTGTGTGACTGTCTCCTTATTCACAATGCCTGCACATACATGTCTGCAGGAGAGTCCTCAATATGATTCTTCAAGAACAGTGAAAAATGTGTCTTGTTTCTTAGCAAAAACTCCTTTCTAACTGAAGTCTCATAGCAACAGCACTCTTGTCTCTGAACCCCCTAAACAGCAGGGCAAGAGGAAACACGACTCTCTGGCTCTTTCATTACTCTCCACTTGGCAAAGTCACCAATCAACTTCTTTACTACCAGTAAGAATTACTCTGGATGCCATATAAACACATGCCTAATGGCAAAAACTAAACAAAAATGATGTCCCTGGCATGGAATTGGTAAAGAGCCTGGTATGCAGGCATGTCCCTGCTTGGATAGGGATGCCTGCAGGATCCACAGGCTAGCTGGTGGGTCTCCATTAGTAAAAACTGATTTGGATGAAAATGAGACAGAGAGAGTCTAGAGAGTCAGGAGTAGATGGGGAGAGAAGAAGATGAGAATGGACAGACAGAAGGAAATGGGGAGCGAGGAAGAGGAGAATGGAGACAGAAGAAGATGGGGAGAGATGAAGAAGAGAATAGAGAGAGAGGAGAAGATGGGGAGAGGAAGAGGAGAATGGGGAGAGAAAAGAAGATGGGGAAAGAGGAAGAGGAGAATGGGAAGAGATATGAGGAAGAAAAAAGAGAATACTTCAGTTAGACGCAGTTCACTCAGAAACACACCAATGCAATCGTTTTAGCCATGGACATACTGTAATGTTACGCTTCCAACAAATTTTTTACCTGTAATAACACTTATTTTAAATAGGTTACATGTAAATTGTGGTTAAAAAAGCTACCAACCAACTCAATATACTTGAGTTTAGGCAGCAAGAAAAACATTATTTCAACAATTAGACATGCGCTCATCAGTCCTCACTTACTTGGCACTTTTCTTTCTGGGACGTGCTTAAGTCAGCCCAGGTGCAGATGGATGATGCTTCAATGACAGCAGCGTAGGCATTACCGTGATTCTTGTGCTTGGCACACTGATTAGGTGAATACATATTTTACCCTTGTGCAAACCGTTTTTCTGTCTTGTTGTAACGGTAATTCAGCGAGACGTTTATGTGCTTTCTTGTTTCGAATACCGTTAGCTAGCGTATGTTAGCGTAACTAGCTAAATATTGCCGACACATCAGCAAATCCTGTTGAAGCTTGGCCCTCGAGGGTAGAGGTTTTCAGCCCATGACTTTGAACACTTTAAAAAGTAATTCTGTTGTTTTAAAAACTGGGGCGTACTTCTATTTTTGGTTAGTTGGATCATTGGATCGCCTCGAGCTGCAATGACTGCCACATTACGTTTAACAGTGTTTTCCATAGGATTGGAGTTCGTCTGTGGCGAGGGGAGGAAGGGGGTTGACAAAGCATGACGTTTCTACAAGCTAGTTTAAAATGTTTATATGCAGCTTGCTGTACAGAATGGTGGCCAGCCCTTTTCACGGAGTGACAGGTAACAGGTTAGCCAGCTAACTGGTGACAGGAAAGCCACTATTTTTGTCCTGAATGCCATTGATACCCATTCAATTTAATCAGGATTTATTGATACAAATCAGTATTTCTGTGTTCTCACAAGAGAGTCCTGAACAAGCCACAGGTCCTTCTGTCCTCCATATGAGATGAAAACAACAACCACTCATTGTACTGATTAGAGCCAGAGCAAGTGTACAGGTAAGAAGATGCACCCGCTGTCTTGACGTGCACACATGGAGCCAAACTGTGTACCTTATTGTGCATTAACCTATCCTTATCAATCAAATCTGGATGAATCAAAGACAGACGGACTGTTTTGAAAAATAATAATATGAAGCTTTAGGCTCAAGTAACAACTTACACCTAATTGATATACAAGTGTTTACACGATGTATATACTTGTTCTGTGAACTCTTTATCTGGTACTTGTGAAAAACAACATGAGTTTATAAAAACCCTCTATAGCATCCATAACAATTGGTGTGCTGACTGTTCCCAGTTTCAGGCCATCTCCAATGCCAGCGTACTTGAGGGAGACATTGTCATGGACATCATTATACTTGGCTCAGGCAGTTCGCCTATTATTTGGGCTTACATATGCTTTGCATTTGGATTACCCAGAATGCATGGCCAATGCACTCAAAGTCTTCCAAACAACACTGCTTGGATGGTGAAATGAAACCCTCTCACCTAAACTAAATTTAAAAAATACTCACTGGTCTACACTAAAAGAGTCATCAGTTTGCACTTGGTAAGCACTTGGTTGCAATCATTATATTAATGTTAATTGTTATGAGAGAAAAGCTAAATACTAAAATAATTAAATAATAAGAATTAATTAAAAACTAGAAAAGGTACAATTCCAAGGAAATTGTTAAGTGTGGTTGCTGGTTGCTAGGCACCAACGTTCCATGTGGCTAACTACCCTTCAGCCAGTGCGGCTATGTTTTTTGTAAATATTTCCTAAACCTTGCAACGAAACCTTCGACAAAACAATAGCAACGAAATAGGAAACGAGACACACATTTTGATACAATTTCTCCGTAGTGCAAGAACTGAAGGAGGAGTTAGGGTGGCTATAATAAATAAATATATATATGAGACTACATAAAGTGTGGGGCTCCCCCACTTAATTAAATAATTATATAATAAATAATCAAAACAACTTATTAGTATGTGACCAATATGTGACTAATATTTTTCCAAAACATTGAAGTTAATGCAACTAAAAAATGTCTTCTTAATGCAATATCATGTACATTATGTGTTATTTACAAAGGTTTCTGTAACTTGTTATGCTACCGAACACTATAAACAAATGTGTCATGGTGGGGTGTTTGATAGCATGCAGTTACAGCACCTGACCAATATGGAAATTATGCTAAATCGATTCCCTTGATCAGCAATAATATAACATAGTTAACCCAAATTAAGTGTCTAGCGGAAGCATCTTATATTTACTAAATTAGTGCCTTGATTTAAATAATGGTAGGTGACTGCCAGGTACTTGGTAGCATTGAGTGAATAATGAACCTTAAATTATGTTATTACAATCCTTAATCCTTCATTTTTGTTTTTGTTTTGCTAACATTGGAGACCCGCTGCCAACCCTCACATCCTTGGTGCCTGTGAGAATACTTTGATTTATATTTTTAAATGAAACAAGTGCCTGTTACTTGAAGCATTACCACTGAATGAAAACGATAAGGACTTGGTCCTGTAGAGGATAATTTGTATTATGCCTATCTATATGCCCTATTGATAAATGCATAAATATATTTATTTGCAAAGTTCTAGAATGCCTATACATATTTGTAAACATATTGGTTTGGTTATACATTTTGTGTATCGATTACATGTATTTACATCCTCTGTCTTGTATTGACTATGTGGCATTGAGAGAACTTAAGGAGCTATTGTTCTCTGGTGAGTTTTCCCTCCAATACCTCTGATTGGCTGATACAGGTGTGGGGAGGGGTCTACCTCTGCAAAGTTATAAAGTTATCTGTGTGTGACGTATCAGTGTCTTTTGTCAGGGAACTACCATGTGATCGTATGAACCACCATGTGATCACATTAAACGTAGTTTGAATGGAAGTATTTGGTTTCCTAGAGTTGCTTGAGTAAATTGGATTTAAGTTGACTTTACCCGCGAACCTAGAAAAGTGTAATTTGTTTTTAATTGAACGCTTGAGTCACAATTAAGGTTTGTGTTTATAATTGTGAATGTTTTTTTAACTTATATTCTATAGAATGCAGTCTCTTGTGTATATGAGCATGCATGCATTTTCCTGTGCTTAAACCTGATAATGCTTTTTATGACAAGGCAGGGATATCGATAGGATGGTTAAAGAAATTCCCCACCAAATCTCTCTCATAACGCATTCATGGTTTAACTACTTTTTGGCACATCCACAGCTGCACCTGTCTTAAGTTGTATAGAATGATATGTGACTTTTGGGAGGGACCCAATAAGTTTTGAGCTCAGTTTAGTAATTTGGACAGTGAGCATCCACTGAGAAAAGTTCTGTGTATCACCTTGAACCCTTTGGAGTAGCTTGTGGATTATTTCATTAGGTTTATCACTTTCTTTCCCACATTATATTCCGCTCACCTACACTGTTTGGTTTCTAACTGTGAGGTGAGGCCCTTTCTGACATTTCTCATAATAACACAAGCTCTCTTCATATTCTCCTCTATTCTGGGGGCTTATAGTTATCCAATCGTAGAGAAGCTTTTACCACACACATCCACCTGGACCTGTCCGTTCCCTGGCTGTTCAACAGCCTGCCTTAACCAGTCCAGTAGCCTCACGCTGCAGTAATCAGAGATAACACTGGGGTAATGGAAAATAAGATATCTGTCAGTTTGTTCCAATCGGGTTAGGAGAAGATAAGGGCCCGATCCTAAAGCAATCCCTAAACCCTACACCTTATGCACTTCTGGCATTCAAAGTGGATTTAACACGTGCAAGCAATATGGTAATTGCTGCAGCTTGCCTTCTGATTGGCAAATCCTCTCAGAACTTTACAACTGTATAGACATTAGGGCTTATTAGTCCGTTTAGAACTGTGCCAAGGAAAACATGATGAAGGGCTCAGGAGGAAGATTCTTAATTCACTGTAACAAGTGTCTCACCCAGCCATTAGAGTAATTTAAGAGGCTGATGGATCTACACTTCAGCATGTTGCACTAACCAACAAACAAGAAGATCCTAACAACACATGTTTTGTTTGCTGAGCTCATATTGCAGATGCGCAAGAGGAGTGATATTGGTCTTTGCTAGAGAATACATTAAAAATATATATATATATATATGTATATATATATATAATTAAAAAACTAAATTAAAAAACAAACATGGATTATACTGTGAGTGAAATGTAAAAGTCAAATGTAAAAATAATGCATTTGATTATGAAGTCAGTATGGATAAAAACATGGAAATTGGGTTTGGATTACATTCATTTAGATAATTCATGCTCCCTTTTGTGCATTTGCAAATCAACCTACTGTGCTGTGGATAGTTGTCTGAATGAAATGCGTTCTAGTCAAATGAGTAGTGGCTCTTCATTGGCTCTCAATTAGGAACTTTTATTTTTACATCAACACATATGCATTGTTGTTCCTTCAAGCAACCACGTATATGCTTAACCCTCCTATTATGTTAATAATAATAATAATCCATTGAATCAAAATGACCCGCACAGTTAAAACACCCTCAAGACAGTGAAATAATCAAGTAAATACAGTCAAAACGTAATTTTGTCCTGTCAGACATTTCAGAAAAAGTAAAAATATAAAATACTATATTTATAAACTACTATTAAACATTTCCCCCAAGTAGGCTTCTTTATCCTATTGGTCCCAAAATGATCCCTTATATATATATTTCATGCATTCTACACAAGTGGTGCTGGTTTTACTGTTTTGTCTAGAGGGGCAGAGCTGGCGTCTTTTCCATTTCTTGCCATTGCTTGTATCCACTGGATCCATTGCAGGTCTACATGGCATAGCTTGATGTGGCATCACATGCTGCCAATATTTTATGCCATATTTTGCAGGCTTGTTTGGCATATAGTGTTAGAAGAGACAGTGTCCTCTGAATGGAACAAGGCTTTCATAAACTGTAACAAGATGACTAAGATAGTACAATATTGGTAGGATTTCCACACATTTATCCCACACATCTGATTGCAGCTACTTATGTCCCTTTCACGTCGATGAGGTCTGATATCACGGTTATCAAAGCGAATCAACCGGGAAATTATGTAGAATTCTTGCAGAGACATTGTTGCCCAAAATATTGGCCTTCCATTCTCTTCATTCCATAGGCTGCCCGTTGCTTCTCTGTTTGACTTCTAGACAGCTAATATAAGCAATCTAATGTATGCATACAAGTTAATCCACTTGACATCAGCTCCCCTACAAGTTGGTCATGTTCAGTACAATCTTCTCAATTTCTTGGTGTAAAAATAGCTCAAAAGCGGATTGTACATGGACTTGTGACTGCAAATCTTGTAGGCCCTGGAAGCATTTTTATTACATTGGAAGCAGAGAGTCTACCATTACTTTTTTATGGCGACATGACCATTCTGTATGACCATCTTTAGACTTCCATGTCCTTCCTTTGGATGATGGGTGTTGCATGCACTCTCATCTGATTGAGGGGATGGTATGGCAAATTGTCCTCTGAATCCTCTTCACTGAAGACAAAATCTGGATCATCAACAGCATTGTCCTTTATCTCTGAAATGTCCTCTGTTTCTGAAACCTCTTCGTCTGTTTCACACTCACAGTCCAGAATTTGTACTAAGACTTCAAAATCTTTTGGAGCAAATTTTTGAGTGTCTGTGTCATAGACCTGATGCACTTGCACTGAGAATGAGATAGTCACCCAAACATAATTGTAAATGTGCCACCAGGACCAGTCAAAACAAAATACATCAAATACACTTTTTTATTTTGCACCTGTGCAAATATATATACATATAAAAGCATCTGGGTCAAAATGACCCACAACATCATGTTTGTATACTAAATCTACACAGACATCCCACAACACATCTGTGTATCCACATTTTGGATTCAGGTTCATGACCCTAAATGAGGAAAAGTCCCAGTCAAATTTCAAGGCAAAAACCAAAAGTTAACTAATATTATAAACAACTGAAACCTGGAAATTGGTCAAATTGACCCACAACATAACAGAAGGGTTAAAGAAATACTATTCCATTGCACCATGCTTGGCTTTTGTCACAACAAATTGGAATAAATGTAAACACTGAAATATTGCCCGCAGAGCAATAATGCATACTAATAGAAAAAATAAAAAATATGGCATTGACTAGCTACTGTAGAACAAAATAACTTGTCAACTAGGGATTCTGATTTACAAAACTGGTTTGGGTAAATAAGAGAAATGGATGTCTCCCCTAACAGAAACTAACAATCTCTCCCATCTGATTAACACTGTTGCAGAGGTAGCTATGCTATTTTTGTCACGGTGTTGTAGTGTGGCGGAACCATATGCAGACATTTTGTGTAAAGAAAAGGTGATTTAATCCAAAACACGTAAAATACAAACTACACGTAACTGTAAACGGTAAATGAAAGGGGCTAACAAACATGAAACGATGTACAAAGAAACATGTAGAGTATTCACATGAATTGGAAATAAAATAGAGACAAACCGTGA